>CAXKVY010008110.1:0-29818 GCA_964058915.1 Tetropium fuscum
TAACTGCTGAAGGGTAGTGTGTGTAAAGTGTGTGAAAGTGCTCAACAGAAATTCATTCATATTAATGGAACTACTGATCAAAAAATAAATAAATTCATACCAAAATGTTCCTAAAAGTATGGTGATTATAAAAACATTATAAACTTTAATATTGGAGTGGATAAGCAATTTCATCATTTAAACTTAAATTTGGAATAAATAATCTTAGTGAAACTATTTGCTTATATAAAAACTACATACTTGAATCCTTAATCAACAACCTGTTTTTCTCTGTACCAGGAATGTAAAAAGAAACACTTTATTTTCTTTCAAATCCTGATGATATTTGAAAGAAAATAAAGTAAGAAGTAAGAAATAATATTTTTTGTCTCTGAAATGATAAAATAAAGGGTCCGCCAATAAGCGCGCTCGATCTTTAAAATGAAATAAAGCAAGTTGTGTGAGAGGTATAAATGAAATTTATTTTTTGTTTGAAAGAGTATTCGAAGGCATTATGTATGGAAAATAATATCGGTCAAATGTCCACCTCGGCTTCGCTGGGTGGCGCGCATACGAGAAGTCCAATTTTCAATGACTCTGGCGCACAAATCGGGCTGTATTTCATCGATGGCGTGGCGTATGTTGACTTTGAGGGCATCAGTGTTTTGTGGTTGGTTTGCGTAGACCTGTGATTTAAGAAAACCCCACAAGAAATAGTCTAGTGGGGTTAAATCGCACGATCTCGGTGGCCAGTTGATGTCGCCTCCGCGCGAGATAACCATTCCTCCGAAGCGCTCGTGCAGAAGATCCATTGTGGCGCGCGCTGTGTGGCTCGTAGCGCCGTCCTGCTGAAACCACATATCCTCGACATCCATATTGTCGATTTCATGCCAGAAAAAGTTCGTTATCATGGATCTGTATCGTTCGCCGTTTACCGTGATGGACACACCATCGTCGTTCTCGAAGAAATACGGCCCGATGATGCCTCCGGCCCAAAATCCACACCAAACAGTTACCTTTGCTGGGTGCATTGCGACCTGGTGGACCTCCTGTGGATTGTTCTCGGCCCAATAACGGCAATTCTGCTTGTTGACATTCCCATTTAACCAAAAATGTGCCTCATCGCTGAAGATGATTTTGCGACCAAAATCGGGGTCGACTTCCAACTGCTCTAAAGCCCAATCAGCGAAGATACGGCGCTGTCTATGGTCGTTTATTTTGAGCTCTTGTGTCAGCTGGATCTTGTACGGATGCATGCCCAAATCCAGATGCAAGATTCGGCGAAGTGATGTTTCCGAAAGGCGGAGTTCCTGTGCGCGACGTGAAATTGACTGTCGCGGATTTTCACGCACACTATCGCGCACAGCGGCGACATTCTGGGCAGATCGGACGTTTCGACGACGCGTCGGTGTTGGCTGATTGTTCACCGAACCGGTTGCCTCGAATTTGTTAATCAAACGACGGATAGTCGACTCAGCAGGACGATCAATTGCACCGTAAAATTGGCGGAGCGCGCGGAACGTTGCTCGAACCGATGAATGATTTTCGTAATAAGTTTTAACGATTTGCACATGTTGCTCGCGGCTGAATTGGTTCATGGTGATTTGTGAAGATACACTGAATAATAACAACTACGTTTGCCAACTCTACCACAAACAACATGGCCGCCATGAGCTGTCAAAGATCGAGCGTCCCTATTGGCGGACCCTTTATTATATACATAATGGAATAATTCTTGTAAAACTAGTAGTGATAAACAATCAGTTTTTATATGTGCTGGATGCAAAATATTACTATGCAAAATATGTTCAAATTTTAAAGTCTAATTACAATCTAATACAATAAAACTACTACATTCGATTATTAAAGATAAGGCTCCCATAATTGAATGCAAGAATAAGGTAATAGAAGTTTTAGAGAAAAATATAGAAATCTGTAAATAAATTGAAACAAAAAGGACAGGTGCCATGGCCGTAAACGATAAGCCCAAAATAAAATCTGCCAATAAACTTGAAATACCCAAACAGCCCAACAATAAAACTTCACCCAAATGGTTGCAAAAAGCACTTGTGCCGATGTCCTTAAAAACGGATTACAAACCAGTCATGCAGAGACTTCGCCAACAGTGGGAGTACCAAAAACTAACTCAAACAAATTAGAGGAAAAACAAAGGAATATAATGGAGGAACTAATAAATATAGAAAATATTAATTATTATTAAATTAATGGCTCAGCCTCTAAGTTATTTTATAAATCTGTCTTTAGAGCTAGGCATTTTTCCTAATGAATTAAAATATGGATTTGAAAAAACACCTTTAGTTAAAAAAGGAAATGTAGATATATTTTCAAATTATCGACCAATTTTGTTACCAAGCTTGTTAACTTGTTTCTCAAAGATTTTGGAACATGTTATGGCCTCATGAATATTTTCCTTCTTTACAAGAAGCAGTTTATTCTCGGAAAATCAACATGGTTACTTAAAATCTAACTCAACTGACGAATGCCATTACTATTTTTTATGCCACTCTGTAAAGAAATACATGATACTATTTATGTTTTGGGGTACGTATATAAATAAATATGACAATACGGCAATTTTTCATAAGTTTCTAATACATTTTTAGTTTTCGATACAAAATGTGGAGTAAGAAGTTATGTTAATCTTGTGCCTGTGATTAAAACACTTTATATAACAAATGAATTTGTGTATGATTTGAAATATATTCCTTATATACCTATACATTTTCATACTCTTTAAATATATAATTTCATTGAAAGCGAATAAAAATATTATATTTGAATTCATTAAGATGATTATTATATTACATTAAGATGATTATATTGTTTAAAATTTGCGCTAGTTTTCTATGACATCCTGTAGGCTCACAATATTAGGCTCCTTACATATTGATGTTTCTTTAGTGGATATAAACAGCATATACAAAAATTATAAAAATCTAGTGAAACCCCGAATTCCTTATATCCCTTGTCCTTTTCAGCTTCTCTTGACCTTCCTTCCACAAATGGGTATCTTTCTCTATAAGTATTTATCTATAACTGATTATGTTTTCTATTAATTACTACCAGGTATTATACCTAAATATCACCTTCTTTTTATGAAAAGTAGTTTCCTGAAAGTAGGCCTGAAATATGCAGTTATTTTGCAAAAATAAAATTACTTAATACAAAAATATAAAAAAATACATTTTGCTACAGGTACATCTACAGAAACCTCAAACCACCGACTTCATAAAAATGTTCTTCAAACAGTGTTCTTTAACAACTTACCTAGAAACAATTATACCAAGCGCCCCGAAGAAAAGGTATACGGCTGGAAGTTGTAGCAGTATCGAACAATGAGTAAGTGCCTCGTCAATACCAGAAGGACAATCATCCACTCCATCACACCAGACGGTGGCATTTATGCAGGCATCTAATTCAGGACATCTGTATTGACATTCGTCTGGCTTCATCATGAAGATTCCCAGACCGTTTGGGGGAACGTCACGACTATAAAGATATGTAGTTGAATATAAATACTTTATTATTAAAATAATATGACAATTATATATATATATATATATATATATATATATATATATATATATATATATATATATATATATATATATATATATATATATATATATATATATATATATATATATATATATATATATATATATATATATATATATATATATATATATATATATATATATATATATATATATATATATATATATATATATATATATATATATATATACTTTTTCAATCAACAGTTTTTGTAATTTTTGGTAAGAAAATAGTGATACTTATTGTAAAATTGTTTTTGCCTTTTTGCCCTTGATTCAAACCCTTGAATTTGTAAAAAAATTTTTTCTATGATAAATGCACATGCATTAAAATGGTTTTTATTTTTTTACTTAAAAATGGTGCGTAGAACGATAAAATATGAAAAAATTGCCTCCTCTATAATTAAACAAGGAATTCAAAAGTTATTGTTATTTTTAGGGAAACCAGCGGCGTCATATTTTCTTCTTTAAAAATAGCCGATGACGTGCCGATACGCGCGCCACTGGTAAGACTAAAAAATTGATTTGTATTGTACAGTATGCGTCTCCTATAGCTAAAATTCCGCCTAAAATTTCATTATATTATCTCGAGCTGTTTCCAAGTTAGTTCTATATATATATATATATATATATATATATATATATATATATATATATATATATATATATATATATATATATATATATATATATATATATATATATATATATATCATTTTTTTTTCTATTATTAAACGTGTACCTATGCACGTATCATGGATGTATAAATAAATGACAGTGTTAATATAATGTTAACTAACCTAAGGAAATGGCATGGATAACAATATTTTTTTAACACTAAATAAGTACTAAATTATTTTAATATGCTCTAACATGAATATTATATAATGATTAAAATTTCTTCCCCATTTAAAGAAAGTAGGTATTACATTATTGCCATTAGTAGGTAAATAAAAAGGATATGTAGAAAGGAAAGGGAATTACAAAGGTATGGAATATCAACAACCCACGTAACGAAAGATAAATATCAATAAATAAATAAGTAAAATTAACGATTTTCTTAAAATATGTTCTGCGAAATATTTAATTAATGGTACATCTAAGAAATCTTAAGACAAATATTGATATATTGCCAAAGCTTAGGGCTGGTGATTGTTCAAGTTTCTCGAGATTCCTTGAAATAAATATTTTAGAGGTTATTTACTCTGCAAACGAGATTTAGTAGAATTACGGGGATCAGTTGAAGATAAATACTTTTATATTCATTTCTTGTATCAATATTATTTTTAATCAGATAGATGTAGGTACAGACCAACCATGTAACCTAGTATTGGACCAAAAGCAGATGTCTAGGATTTCCGTAACCTAGTAACCAGACACGACTTTGTGTATTTATATAACAACAGTTGACAAATTTCACATTTGTGAGCCGAATTGAGTTTAAGTTACAAATTAAGTATAAAAATGAGCCGTGCTACTACACTTGACACATGCCTTTTGTGTCTCCGACTGGATGTGATTATTATTCCCTCCTTGACTTGCTCCTCTCACACAAGTTTCTCAGTTCACACATTTTGGAAGGTTTAGGACGCTGGATCGATTTTCATGAATAAGGCGCTGAAACGCACGTGAATATTCCTCAAATTCATTTTCTCAAATCCGTAAGACTGCGCCACTTACGTTTCGCAAAATAAGAACTTTAAAAAAAATTCTTTACTCTAATTTTGACTGTATGCCAAAAGAATCGAGCTTGTTAAAAATGAGAATAATAATGAATAATAAATGTAAGCAATAAGTAAGACTCGATTCTGATAAGCTATGTATCATAGTATAAAGTACATATTAGAGTTGTAACAAATGCCACTGAAAGCAATACGAAAGCAACTGTATACGTAACTATAGAGTTAATTTTCATGTGTACTTATTTCCTGTGCTTCTTATTTATTTTTATAAGAAGTATATTAAAATATTAAGAGCCCCAGTTTTTCCCAATTAATTATATAGATCCGTAATTATTTAATCGTGCATCACTTTTATATAAAATAATCAACGAAATAAACGTTACAAGGTCAAGTTTACCCAAATTTTTGAATGGAGAAAATTTTGATTGCTGGCTGGATTGTTTCTGTTTGGAATTCTAGGCCAATCCTTTGTCTACTAGTCCCTGTTTTTGTTATAATTAGGTATTTCACATAAAATCTCTAAAGGGCGGTAAATAAAACAGGGCAAAATTTCTGAAGTTCGACATGATCCCATTTTTAAAAAATCCTGAATTTCAACAATACTGGCATAAAATGGACTTCATATCTAGGAACCGTTTTTAATTTTCCGCTTATTTCCTTTATTTATTGAGGTGATCTTGCAAACATGGTTTTCTTGCAGTGATAACGAGTGAAAAATTTATTACTGCAAGATCAAAAAATAGATTTTTTAATATCACCCTATAAAGAAAATAAGCAGAAAATTCAAAAACCGTTTCGAGGTATGACGTCCATTTTTATGCCGTTATTGATGATATCCAGGAAAAAAATTGAAATGAGGCCATGCTGAACTTGCACTGTTTTATTTACCACAATGTAAACACTATGTGAAATACGTAATTTCAGTATAAACAAGAACTGGTAGATAAAGTATTGGCCTAGCGAACACTCCAAACAGAAATTGAATAGTTGGCAAAAATCCAAATTTACCCAAGTTCAAAATTAGGGCAAATTTGGCCGTGTCGCGTTAGTTTGTTGATCGGTTGAGTTTGTAGTTTCTTAGAGGATATCGAAATAAGGACAGTGAAAATGATCCACTGTTTGAAATACTCACTTTACTTAGCAAACTATTCATGGATTATATGCTGAACCGTAAATTTTCATCTGCTCGTAGCAGTTGAAAAATTCGTGCAATAAAATTACTGCTCATAACTTATAACCCGCACGTATTGCACTATGCAAATCTGGCAAGATTCACTGTATTGGAAATAGGAAGTAATTTAAGTGGTTTCAGCATTTCATCTTTTTGTAACTCTATTGGATCAGCTTGATAGGATATGGCATAGGTCACCATACTGACAATTCACGACTGCTATTCTCCACTAAACCTAAATGGAAACTCTGACCAACTTCCAGCGGAACAAGAGAATTGCGCCAAGTTACATCCATAGAGACTCTTAGCTTGTTAGCTTCTAATCAGTGTCTGTTGTATGTATAATTAAACTTAATTAATCCCATTTATTAAAGCTGATAGTGGGAAACGATCAATCAAAAGCATGAGAAAATCGTTTTTAATGCATTTACTGCATTTAATGCATTTATTTTTGACTTTACAAAAAAATGTTGTTATAAAAATTTAAGAGTACGACAAAACACGCTCACTTATTTAAAGATGACCGAAATCGGATAATTAGTTCGCGAGATATCGTGAATCGTAGTTGCGAAAATAAGAAAAATCAAATTGATTTTTCATCGGGGGGAAGTGGAGTTGGAGGCTCAATTTTTTTGTTGAAGAGCCATTATGAAGGCATTACGAGGCTGCAGGCTGGGGGTGATGGGATAATTAGGAGGGGGGAGAGGGGTAAATTGAAAATTTTTAAAATGATCATAACCTCTGAATATTGACCGATCTTACAAAATCAAACGGCTTTTTCTTTGCTTCTTCATATGCTATATGATGGCATTAGCGAATATTTTTTTATTGTAAACAAACGCCTAGCGCGCAAAAAAACGATTTGCGTGTTTTTTCGAACGGTGTTTCCGGTATGAGGGAAAGAACTAGGGGAAATATTTTATAATATTTTATATTTTATATTTATATTTTTTTGTCAGTCGACAGATTTTTTTTCTACCTTTAATTTTAACCCAACTAGATCAATGACTAGACCAATTGGATGACTAGGAGGGAAGCAGCAGGTCCTCTCCGAGGAGTGGGGGACTCGGGCCAGGCTCAAAGTCAATTGGAAACATTTTTTGTTTTTTTATTCTCTAAATATTGATCGATTTTAAAAAATCAAATGGTGTGTTCTCTGTGTTTGTTTTTAAATCGACTTCAAAAGAGGAGGAGTTTTGAATTCGATTCGTGTATTTTTTATTATTTTATATTATTTATTTTGGTATTTTATATTATTTATCCATTACTCTGGAGCGACTTAAGCAAATTGTCCCATTGAAATTGTAACTATTTGGAACTTCCGGTTGTAGGTAACGGAGTCGATGCCAACTTTGTACCCCCTACAATTGAAATAATTTCAAATATTAAATACGAAGTGTTCCATTTCTTCAATGTGCATAGTGTTACAAAACAAGATATAAATATTTTAAGACGCGATTTCTGTGACGATTTTATGAAAAAATTTTATATAAAAATGTGGTCAAAAATGCCTGTTAAAACCCAACCGACTTAAAATAATAATCTCCTCTTGCACTGAGTTGTATGTGTAGGAGAAATTACAATTCTTTAAATTCATTGTATAAAGCGTTTCAGATTGCGAAAACATAGTTGTGCTCTCAATCGCAGTATATATTGTAATATAATATGACGCGTAACAAGAAGCCATAGTACCTATACCGCGAGCTGGCAGACAGCTTACAGCTGCTATGCATAATAGCACAAAATACCAATACGCTACCAGGAGTGCTACGCAACTTCAGCTCCGGTTTGGGTTAATCAGTTCGAATGAACATACGTTGAATCTACAACTATATAATCATGTTCATAACGACTTGAAATCTCTTGACTTGAATTTTCATTCTTTTAAAAATAAGATTAAACAGCACTTTCTTAGCCATTGCTTTTACTCCATATTTCGGGATTTTTTTACAACTGGATTTTAGTCTTGTTATCTTGATGCTCAGGGCCGTATTTAGGCCTAGGCCGACTGGTCCCCGGGGCGGCAAATTATTAGAGGCTGCAAATATTCAGGCATTATGCTTTTTTTCACAAGTTAAAATATAAAATGTAAAGTTCAGAAAACATTATTTCCAATTCCAATTATTATTATCCAATAATTTTCATAGAAACAAAATCTTAGATATTTAATCTGATATAAATTCGTTCATTTTTGTGCATATATTAGCTCTTACGATACAGTAAAGCAGTCTGCAAATTCCACGAAGACGTCTTAAATTTATTCATATTTCATATTTCATATTTATTCATATTTATATCATATTTCCGTTCAATTATGGATGATGATATTAGCTCTCAATTCACTTGTCATTTTATACCTAAAGTGTCACTTTCGCTGCAAAAAGGCACGCTTGTAGCAAGCAACCTGCAGCAATGTAATGATTCAGAAATATTTTTACTGTTGATAATTTTTTATATTCTTATATTTCTTTAATAAAAAATGTCATATTTTAATGCTAATTTTACAAAATTAAGTTTAGTTAGTCCCAAAAGTGATTTGCCTGCGCAATTTTTTTCCAATCTCCAATTTCTAACAACTTTTCCAATTTCTATAGGCGGCGAGATACTTGGGCCTAGGGCGGCCTATATCCGGCCCTATTGATGCTATGAATCATGATTTGGGTAATGGACATCCCTTAATTTTTTCCTGTTTTAAATACATATTTGTGTAATGCTTTAAGTTCTACACCACTTGTTTTATAATTTGTGAACTGTTGTTGATGTTTCTTACATTTTTACTGTGACATGTGTATTTATAGTTTTTTAAGCAAAATATTTGTATATTTTATGACTTGCCAAAAATTGTTTGTGATCTTGGTCAAATAAACTAAAATAAAAAATGACGAATAAAATAAAACTAGAATAAAAAAAATATTTAGTATGTTTATATAAATATATAATATGTAGTATATGTATATGTATATGTTCTGTAAACTTTGGTATAATGAAAAATGAAAAATAAAAAGAAAAATTATTTCACTTGATTATGAGACTGTCCCGAGCCCCCCACTCCTGTCCGTTCTCCTGCTGCATAGTAAAAACTTTGAAGTCCCCTAGCTCCCCTCTTAATAATCTGATTTTGAATTAGTTGGGCTAGAATTAAAAATCAAAAAATAAACTGTCAATTGGTATAAAATTATTTCTCCTTCTCTCATACCGGAAACACTGTTTAAGATTACAGGCAAATCGTTTTTTTGCGGGCTAGGCCTGTTTGCAACAAAAAAAAATTCACTAATTCCATCCTATAGCGTACGAAGAAGCGAAGAAAAAGCCATTAGACTTTTAAGATCGGCCAATATTCAGAGAAGTTATAGGCATTTAAAAAAGTTTTCCCCTCCCCCTTCCTGATTATCCCATCACCCCCAGTCTGCGGCAGCATAATTCCTTCATAATAGCTCTTCTATAAAAAAATGAGCCTCCAACTCCACTCCCCCACACGATGAAAAAATAATTTGATTTTTCTTATTTTCGCAAATACGATTCGCGATATCTTGGGAACTAATATCCGATTTCCCTCAGCTTTAAATGAGCGTGTGTGTTTTGTTGTACTCTTAATTTTTGTCAACTTTTTTTTCTGTAAAGCAAAAAACTGCCGAGATATGCATAAAAAACAATTTTTCCATGCTTTTAATTGATTGTTTCCCCCTTCCCCATTGACCCGGTGTGCACAAAAAATGCCATAATAATGGGAGGACCCCATTTGATAGGTTGGGGGGAAAACATGTTTCAATTGGAGTTGTCTGTTATTGACCCATATTTCTCTCCAGATCCTCCATAATTAATTTTGGCCTTTTTGCACAGATAGTTGGTAACTATTTTAAAGATCAAAATCTTTAAGGTATTTTTCACTATAGTTGGTGATAGTTTCCACAAATAATTGTTACAAAAATATACTAAAAACATAAATGAAAATAATAAATGTAAAAAATAAATAATAAATAAGAATAAAAAAGTAAAACATATATAAATATAATTAATAATAAATGAAAATAAAATAATAAAAATTGGTTAATTAAAGTATGAGGACTATGAATTTCTTCTGCATAGATATTTAAAGCTGAACAACGTATGTAGGTACAGCATTATATGTGATAACTTTCTTAACAAATGGGAAAATTTGAGTTTCTGAAAAAAAATTACTACATCAAAAGTTTTGCTTCTAAGAATAATAATAATGCGGTGAAGGAATGTTACCTTCAATATATGACGTATCACAAAGGAAAAGAGAAAATTACTAACGCAACCTGATCAGAGTAAAATGTTATGACAGAATCCAAACTTACAGACAACTCGATCTACCTTGATATTTAACGACGAACAACGTTAATTTCTGTCGATAAGTTACGTTTTGTCACCGCGCGTCTTTGTTTAGGAGATGATGTGGTATAATATAATATCATATGATATAATATAACATAATATGATGCGATACGATATTATACGATACGATACGATACGATACGTTGTGATATAATATAAGGAAACCGACTCTAATAATTTATATGCTTTTTTAAGATTTTTTAAAGATCTTTTTATCTGTTACTTATAAATCTGGGATATATTGCGGAATCGAAGACGTAATTAAGTTTTTCCAAAACCATGAAAATTATTAGGTATGCTGATTTTCCTGAAAATTTATTTTTCCCTAAAATTTTAGTCGTTAGTTTTACTCTTCGTGTCTGAAAATTAGAACTCTCATTATAACTTTATTCTGTAATTCTGAGTAGCTAATCTTTATTAAAAAATTTCTCTAAATTAAAAAAAATAGTAACTTTTCCACCCTTTTAATAACTACAATAGAAGCTTTGGAAATAAAATAAATAGAAGCTTTGCTTAAGTTTTTTAGAAGCTTTGGAAATAAAATAAATATAAAATTATACAATTACGAATCGATGTGTTGGCATTTTATAATTACTGCTATTATTAGAGATAAAGAGATATACATAAATAGACAAACTAGTGCATTTTTGCTCTTCAAATAACATCACCAAATCAATTGACTCGAATGAGTGAAATAAAATAAATATAAAATTATACAATTACGAATCGATGTGTTGGCATTTTATAATTACTGCTATTATTAGAGATAAAGAGATATACATAAATAGACAAACTAGTGCATTTTTGCTCTTCAAATAACATCACCAAATCAATTGACTCGAATGAGTGAAAAAAATAGTTATAAATATAGTAATAAATATAGTAATAAATAGTAATATAGTTAAAATATAATAATAATATAGTAAAAAAATATAATAATATATCTTATAACTTTAAATATCAAAAAATAATAATGGTACAAGTTACTAAATTTTTAAAACGCTTTTTATTGAAATAACAGTTTTGAATTATAATCGCTTTTATCACTACTTAATACATCAAAAAATGAATTTACGTTAGTCTAAAAGTTATAGACGGAGATACAGGTCGTGAATATGAAAATTTCAAATTAAATATTTTTCCAAATTTTAAACAATTTTAACATTAAATACATTTCTTAGACCCGTTGGAAATAGTGATGCTGATTAATGGTGTACAGAATTTTAAAAAATATATGTAAATATTTAGAAAACTTTTGCATCTGGGGCAAAATTAATGCAAATTAAAATTAGTAATACCTCATTTTTCTGACCCAAAAAACGGCAAAGTCAATTTTTTGAACCGATAGAGCGAAAATTGTATAAAATTTGGAAAAAAATATAATTTTATATTTTCATTTTCACACCCTGTATCTCCGTAAATTACAATTTTTGGATTAACCTAAGCTACGCCAATAGCAATATATTGATGTTAAGATTCTACTATTACGCGGGGGGTGCCATTAATTTTGAATTCTTATGAACTTCTTCTATTTATTTTGCAATGTATTTTTTTGTTCCATTGTTCCTACCTAATCTTTTGAAAGTTATTAAATAGCACAAATGATTGAAATTAATTTAAAAATATCAACATTATATTAAAAAAACGTTATAGTATCGGACTGGGTCCACATACTATAATGTTTCCAATGTATCCTTATATATCCGTACTTAAAATATATATCTATATAACCTATGTAAAGAAAACTGTAGGTATCCTAATGGCATGTGGCGACCACCAACTTGACAGATGCTGAAACTGCGAAATAGCGAGCAACTTAAAGTGGGTTGTTTACTTTATTGTTTATATCACATTGGTATGCGTTGCGTTAGACAAAGAACATAAATCTTTCTTGGACTCGGTAACGAGATAATTCAAGTTTACATATCATAATAGGGAAAAATATGTTAAGCCATAATTTACTGCCCTACACACATGAGTGTATTCTGGTTTTGTAGTTAGTCAACAATTGGCATGGGTGGCGGTTTAAGCAGATCATGGAGAATCGCAATGTCGCCCTCTTAACCGATTTTCCACTAACATGTATCATTAAACACAGATCAAGATTATAACTCACCGCCTGGACAGCTCTAGCCACATAACCGAATATTCTCCGGCTTCCTTCCCATAAAACTCAACGACAATGGTCCTCGGTAGCTCCTTACCAAGCCGATCAATCTCAATCCGGTCCAAAGCCATTTGGCCCACGGCATGTTCTGGGATACCCTTAACATTCCATCCTTCGGAAAATACCTCGACGAGGTGCTGTCCGGACGAGTCGGCATAAGGGCATATGAGAGCCGTGTAGAGAGCAGTGTGTACCCGAATGCGATTGGATGCATCACATCCTAAGCCCGTAGAGATGGTCCTAGATGTACCATTTTCGAGGCGCCTTGAATGTTTCATTATCCCCCCGCTGATCTTAACGTAGAGATACTTATTGGGACCCGGGATTATAACGCGAGGACTGGACTCGCAGTTTGCCTGCAAATTGGAATTTTATTTTATTAGTTTTCCGGGTAATTTCCTAGAAAATGACGCTATAACATAGAAAACTCGATCAATATCGACTTCTGAGGGACGAAAGCATCGCATGTCTAAGATATATACATATTTTAGGGCCTGTAGAATATCCATATATCATTACGTAACTGAAACTTTGTAATATACACTGCGAGTGGATAGGAAATACAGACATAGGTATGTAAATAAAACAAGTTCCTCCCATAAATATATATATATATATATATATATATATATATATATATATATATATATATATATATATATATATATATATATATATATATATATATATATATATATATATATATATATATATATATATATATATATATATATATATATGCCTTTTGGAGGGTATTATCATATATGCATATTCTGATATGATAATAAATAATAAATTAAGGAATTATCCCAGGGACTTCATATATTTTCTTCATATATTATCTTCATATATTATCTTCGTATATGATCTTCCTATATTAGTCTGGCGCACCATGTATACTTCTTAATGGCCGCCTGTTTAGAAACGCGGATAAATAATTTTTTAAATGCAAGCACACCTAACCGTGACAACAATTTGGGCTCACGCAAAAGGTGTGCCTATGACTTTGCAACCGTAGTATATCACTTGAATTTTGTTTTGGAACAAATGGCAGCCCGAGTAAAATCGTATCGAAATGCTTAATTTGCAAACAAAAAATGTTAAGTAACTTTAATACATGAAGTCCTCGGGAAGATTCTTTAATTTTCATGTTATATTATCAGAATATGCATATAATAATAGCCTCCAAAAGGCTGTAACATAAATATACTCCGTTCCATTCGATAGCAAATATTTTAAATAATAATACCCTATTTGAAATATTTTAAAATAAGCCTCACCGCCAGTAAAATTCAAACATTGGTAATGTCCTGGGATTTTAAACCGGATGTAGCACGCGCTATCTGGAATAGTAGGGCAGCGCGAGGTCATAAATACCCGAGACGCCGCCCATTAGGTCTCTTTCGTTTCCTTTTATTCGCTGATATACGTCGCTAATATAGTTTTGATAACTTAGCGGTTATACTTTTCTATATTCAGTGTTTTCTGCGTAGTGTCTGGACGAGCAGGTACATATGGTTATAACTTAACCACAATGATATGATAATGCCACACTAATAATGATAACACCACCTAATAACCACAATGATAGCACTCAATAATATATATATATATATATATATATATATATATATATATATATATATATATATATATATATATATATATATATATATATATATATATATTCCAATATTTTCCCGCATATAGTTGGAAAAAGTAGTTGTTTTTCAATAGGTTCAACAAGATTTTATGCATTTTAAAGTTTAACATCTTCTGGATAACTGTATGTCTAATGCTTTTATAAATAATATGTTCAAATAGAACAAATATAAATAGTAGACTAGGTTTGTGTATTCTAAGAATGAGTTCCGTCAAAAACTAATGTCATAAAACGTCACTGCAAGTGTTGGTGTATTGGTAATTTAAATTCAAGTATGAATGATCAATGAAATAAATCGTATACTGCTCTGAAGATCCTCAAGAAAGGTGAAGGAACTTGTACAACTTCTAAGTGGTTCGTTTTCGTGTGTATAGTGGTTCATTTCCGTATGTGTGTCCAGATATAGCACTGGTAAGTGTGTTTTCTTTCTTATTCGTCTATTTGCTTATTTCTATGTAATGAAATGCTACAAACCCAAGATTACTTTTCACAAAATAAATATGAATAGCAAAGAATTTCAAAGCTAATATATATATATATATATATATATATATATATATATATATATATATATATATATATACATATATATATATATATATATATATATATATATATATATATATATATATATATATATATATATATATATATATATATATATATATATATATATGTATATATATGCTAATATATATATATATATATATATACATATATATATATATATATATATATATATATATATATATATATATATATATATATATATATATATATATATATATATACATATATATATATATATATATATGTATATATATGCTAATATATATATATATATATATATATATATATATATATATATATATATATATATATATATATATATATATATATATATATATATATATATATATATATACATATATATATATATATATATATATATATATATATATGCTAATATATATATATATATATATATATATATATATATATATATATATATATATATATATATATATATATATATATATATACATATATATATATATATATATATATATATATATATATATATATGTATATATATGCTAATATATATATATATATATATATATATATATATATATATATATATATATATATATATATATATATATATATATATATATATATATATATATATATATATATATATATATATATATATATATATATATATATATATATATATATATATATATATATATATATATATATATATATATGTATATATATATACATATATATATATCGTATATATATATATATATATATATATATATATATATATATATATACGAGCCCCTTCCCATATCAGTTGGTCCACCCATTGAAATCTTAGTTTTTTGGTCAGCATCAAAACATAGTAAATACTACAAGCTGTGTTTAGGTCTCAAAGTAATTAATACGGCATATTTAATCTTATGCAGTAGAAAACACCCAACTTTATTGGTCTTCCCTCAAATGTGTAACAAAGAAGCAAAATGTTGCAAGTACGGCGATGAACCCGTTTTTTTATTCATTACAAAGTAAGCCTACAATTCGAAGGTGGCCGTGGAAAACAGACGCCACAACAATTAAACAATTATTGCTAATACTCATAGCTGTCAGAATTCATTTCATACAGCTTCAAAGTAGTTGTGTTCTTTAAAAATGGGCAGAGGAAAGGTTATGGATGACAAAATTCGTTCACTTATTAAATTTTTCAATTGTGGGAAGTCAAACTCGGAAATTGCAAATTTATTAGAATTATCGCGGTATAGTGTAAGAAATATAGTTAGAAGATATTAACATGACGAGTTCAGTCGCTGCAAAGCCCCGATATGTAAAAAAAGCAAGATTACAGATTGTGATAGAAGAGCGTTAAGAAGAATTATCCAGAGAAACAGACGTGCCAATTACCTCGAGTTAAGTGTTCTGTGGAGTGATGCCGTTGGAAGACGTATTTCAAGATCAACAACTCACAGAGAGGTTCACAAATTAGGATTTGGGACTTACAAGGTAAGTTTTTAAAAAAAAAAATGAACTAGAAAAATTAAAAGTGACAATTTTGCATTAGGTCAAAGAAAAGCCACTTTTAACACCACGGCAGAAGAAAAATAGGATAAGATGGGCAAAAGAATATAAGGATTGGACATCTCAGCAATGGCGTGCAATACAATGGAGCGATGAGGCCCGATTCGAAGTTTGTGTTGGAGATAGTCGAAGTAGAGTTATTCGCAAAAAAAATGAAGCATTCCATGCTGATTTAAAAGAAAAGTTAAATCCCCGCATCCGTCATGGTGTGGGGAAGCATGTCATCAAAAGGAGTAGGAAAATTCCATTTTATTGTCGGAAACGTGGATACAAACAAATATTTGGCCATTTTAGAAAAATCACTTTTACCGGTCATGGAAGAGTGTTTGACATCAGGCCAAGAATTTATGTTTCAGCAGGACGGCGAAGTTTAAAATGGATGGAGGACTATGGTATACCACTTTTGGAATGGGTTTCTAGTAGTCCGGATCTATTACCCATTGAAACTTTGTGGCACGAGATGAAAAAGGTGCTACGGAAATACCCTGCTCGAACAATCCCTGAACTGAAGCAAAGGCTTCAGGAAATATGGGATTCTTTTACACCAGAATTATGCCAAGGCTTGGTTAATACTATGCCCCAACAAATTTCGGCTGTAATAAAAAATAAAGGTGATGTTACCCAGTGGTAAATTATAAAATTGTTGTTTTGTTAATTTAACGTATTTGTTCACATATATTTCTTTTTATTCTCATTTTGTGTTAGTTATCAGTCTCAGGCACCTAAGATGTATTTTTGTGGTTAAAAGAAGTTGTCAAAAGAATAAATAAATTTGGAAGTTCGTGTCGTATATTTCTTCTTCTACTTTTGCTCCATAAGATGAAATTTCTGATTAATCCCTAGGTGGGCCAACTGAAATGGGAAGGGGCTCGTATATATATATATATATATATATATATATATATATATATATATATATATATATATATAAAATATATATATATATATATATATATATATATATATATATATATATATATATATATATATATATATATATAAATATTTATATATATATATATATATATATATATATATATATATATATATATATATATATATATATATATATATATATATATATACGAGCCCCTTCCCATTTCAGTTGGCCCACCTAGGGATTAATCAGAAATTTCATCTTATGGAGCAAAAGTAGAAGAAGAAATATACGACACGAACTTCCAAATTTATTTATTCTTTTGACAACTTCTTTTATATATATATATATATATATATATATATATATATATATATATATATATATATATATATATATATATATATATATATATATATATATATATATATATATATATATATATATATATATATATATATATATATATATATATATATATATATATATATATATATATATATAAATATATATATATATATATATATATATATATATATATATATATATATATATATATATATATATATATATATATATATATATATATATATATATAAATATTTATATATATATATATATATATATATATATATATATATTATATATATATATATATATATATATATATATATATATATATATATATAAATATATATATATATATATATATATATATATATATATATATATATATATATATATATATATATATATATATATATATATATATATATATATATATATATATATATATACCGTAAAACAATCCATAAAAGAAATGTCATTTATCCTAGCGCGTCTTGTTATTGTACCCGCGTCTAGTTCGGAAAACACGTAAAAAATATTGTAAAAAAACTTGATAACACTGTAGATGGAATAAGTATAGAATTCCTATACTCCCAAGTTTCGATTTCATTCAATCTAGTGTTCGTGTTTAGTGTCTAATGTACCTATTAGAAATATTGTGTTTCATAATGGAACGACAACATTTACATTTAAACTAGATGAATCGAGCGGCAGTCCCTCTTCACGCTGACCTGAGACGATGTTTATGAGCGGATGGGTGTTTACCAAAGTGCCATGGGCCAGTTATGGAGGCGCTTTAGGAAAACTGGAAGTCCGACCGAACAACACCCAGGACGTGGACGCTGTACCAACGGTACGTCAGGAAAGATTTTTATTGTTAAGTGCTAGAAGGCACCCTACAATTACAGCATCTGAATTGGTTACACCGATGCAGCGAGCGCATAACATAATGGTTTGCCGAGATACTGTGAGAATTCGGGAGAGCAATCTTCGTAGTCGATGACCACTCAGATGTCCGCCTCTCTCTAGAGGCAGTCGTGTTGCAAGATTAGATTAGTGCCAAGAATATCAAAATTGACATGCAAATGCTTGGATAACAGTTTTGTTCACTGATGAATCCAGATTTATATATCATCCAGATTATGGTCTCAAAAGAGTGTGGAGACGATCCAGAAATGTGGAGCGTTTAAGACATATTCAGGAAGTTCACATATACAGGGGCGATACAATAATGGTATAGGGCGGAAAAATTATAGGCGGCAGAACCGACCTCGTTTTTCCAAATGCTTTCCTAACATTTGAGCAGTATCTGGATAGTATTGTTGGTGAAAAATTCCACCTACTGCATAATAATACTCCTCCATACACTGCACATATTGTAACGAAGGAATTGAATTATTGCCATGGCCTACACAATCTCCGGACCTTAATCCGATAGTGCATGTGTGGGACAAGCTTTACTGTATAATTGCCCCACTTATGGCCAACATTCATAATGCTTTCAGACTACGGGAGCTTCTGACCACAGAATGGGCACGTTTACTTCTAGCGGACATTGACAACGTTATTTTGACTCTGAGCAGTAGGTGTAGATTTGTCCTAAACCAACGCGGAGGTTATATACTATCTATTAATAATTTCATTTTGCATAATCGACAGTTTTCTGCTTAGTTAAAAACTGGGTTAAAAACTAAGATTTTTACTTTAGTTATTTCTTCGGAAATATATTGTTCCTTTTATGCAAGACATTTTGTGATATATTAAACATTTATGAATGGCTCTATAATTTTTGTTTCCCCTAAATCAATAATAAAAAATACTTACGTATATTTATAAAAATATACCTAGACTTTGCCGATGTGTGTATATTGTTTTTGTATTGTTTGACTGAAATTCTGATCAAAAATTGAACAATGAGTAACGTGGTACAAACTTACATTACTATTACAAAACTTAAGTCTGAGGACCTACTTACTATTATATTTTATATATTAATAACTGCATTACACTAATATTTACTAATTAATAATAAATATACTCCCCAAAATTTACTTCGGGACTCCTTATAATACTTATAAAGCTGTACTTATAAAGCTTATAAAGCTGTACAACTGTAAAAAATGTATAGATTTATATCAGGTTTCTAGCTTTTCAAGGGAAATTTTATTGGCCTCCATCTCATCTATTTAAATTTAAGATAAAGTTAGAAAAAAATCTTATGCGGGGTATTAAAGGGATTCCAATTTTTTCAGTTAAATTTCTCGTATGCACAGCGTTAACCAGACACCTTCTATTTTAGAGTTTTATAAAATTTGTTAATCTTATGTGTCTGATTTAAAACCCTTTTTGAATGTTGCTATCTTCTTTTCAGAAAAGGATACAAAGGTTTTAATAAAAAATTCGACGATATTGCAGCGACATCCCTAAATCATCAAAACTGGGATTTCAATGAATGGAACCACTGCCTATTTACTGATGAATCAAGTTTGATAACAGACGCGTAAAAGTTTAAAGAACGCACACATACATTCTATTTTAGTAACGATAAAGTTTTTATTTTTCCAATTAAACCAATTGCGCTCAATTCTATTAATCCAAACTGGGGTAATCGTCATTTTTCTTACCAAACATTAACCTTTCCCCCACCACTTAATCTCGAGAACTAGAGCAAAAAAATTAAGACAAAAATTATTCAAAATTTTACGAGAATTACCAACACATTTTCAATATATCTTATCAAAGGAAATTAAGTAGATATTAAATGTTTCTAATTTAACGTTACTGTAACGCCCTCTAGCGGTCATCTTACATACTTGAAAATAATTTCCAGCGATTTCTCTGGTCCATTTTTGTTATAATTTTTTTCCCAACGTTCTATGACATACAGTGCCTAAGATATGGCCGGCGTCCTCTGTTATTGAATCACCCAGATGTACCGGGTGATTATCTATAAACGCTATTAAGGAAGCAGTGAGAGAAGTGCGTCGTTGAGTGTAGTCCCTACAAATATCCCAACCAGTTATTTGAAAAATTAGCCACAAATAACATAAGGACGTTACGGCCGATGTTCCACATCTTCTCAAAAGTTTGACAAACCAGGAAGCAGATAAATCAAGGCATTAATAATTCTTTCGCGCACCACTGCTAATGAAAGCAGCATCGGCAGTTGGTGAATAGTGAGAAACTTTCCTGTTCAGTATCTACACGCGAAGATTGATACACTGATTACAGGAACATTTCAGAGGCAGTTCCACTACGCTGCTGAAAGCCATGTGCATCGAGGGTGGCTATGCTGTGTTGAACATCTAATAGGATAAATGCTCGCTCCGGTTCCAACCCTCGCCAAGTTCCATTATTCGGAATTCATTAAAGTATAAATTCTGTAAAAGCTCGAACTATTCCGGCCTTTGAAGGTGTTTAACGTAATTGCAATTATGCAAGCCAATAATAACCCATTTGTGCTCCCCTATATACCTTGCCCCGGTCATTAATTATCTTTATAAATATATTCGCACCATGAATGCAAGACCACCATAACTCTAAAACGACACAACGGAGAAACTGGCGTTTGAATAAATTGAGTAATACCATTCTTATTATTTTTGTGTTCGTACTTGGTTTTGTAGTAACAGATTAGTACATGCACTTGATAATAACTCATTTTAATAAACAGTAAGAAATGGTAAATGAAAAATTATGGGAAGTCGGGTATAAAGTACAGTTATGTTACTACTGTACTGACATTATTTTTAAGTGTTATATTAAAATTATACCGAATTTGACAATATAGATATAGAGTTATGTTACTATTGTTTTTACTTTATTTTTAATAGCTATAAAAAAGTGCAAATATATTTTGTGTTATTATCCTGCTTTAAGTCGTGCAGTCCTTTTAACTTCATTGTTATGTCAAAGTCAAAGTGAGTCATTTTAAACCACCATATAAATTTAATAATCTGCATCGTGACGTGAAACGGTTGGTTCGGTGCCTTCCATATATATCATTTTTACTGAACCTAATATCACAGGGATTAACAAAAAAACTCTTAAATGCTTTATTTTTGTACGTGATAAATGTAGTCGAAATACGCATAGTTTAGGTGTTATTACGAAAAAACAAAAAGCAAACCACACGAATTTTGGTTATAACTTTTCATCCTGGAAAAATTAAGATGGCAAAGTTCAGATTCGTGTCCAGCATCCCTAAAAACATTATATAAGCCGCGGAAAAATCCTTCATCATTTTTTGCAAGGTCCGTGCACTATATGACTAGGTTAATACTCTACAAAACTTTCAACAAATACTTTTACTTTAGGCATTTGTTAATTACATAATGTGAATTCATAAATAATGCATACGACCAAATAATAAACAAGTAATAGTAATTTTCAAAGAATGAATCCTTAAAACAGATATAAATTAGTACATTAAAGTTTTTTTGTATGTAAGATCTTATGTAGTAAATATACTTACTACTTTCTTTCAGTGATAAAATTATTTCCTTTAATAATATAAACTACAATATGTTAAGATTTCATAATTTTCTACCGGGGGCCAAAATACCTTAAAATTGTGTCATGTTCTTTGCTCCGTTCTCCAAAATTCAAGCCTAAATTCAAAAATGAATATTCTCTTATTTGACATAACTGGTGCCATTTATGATAAAATCCGCGAAGAAGCCGCCAAATTACGAGTAATAAATCCCAGCACCTTCGTCAAAACTTTAAAAACCCCAGCATCAAATAAATATCTTCTCTGACAAGTAGTAATATTCATGATTTTGTATCAAATGCGTCTTTTCTGCCGTATTGCCATTGATATAATAAAATTATGGTTTCTAATTAAATGACGTCATATGTAATTAAGTAAAATATATTTTTTAAGTAGGTACAGCATTTTTTAAATATTGTTTATAATTTTGACATGTATTGTCACACTTTACAAAACTTTTTGACGTTAGGTTAGGCTTACTTTTAACAAACAGTTACGGAAAGTAAAATATTACGCCACTGGTTTTGTAAAATTCATTTCATAGTAGGTTATTTAGACCTGACAAGCTATGAAAGTGAGGTGCACAGAAAAAATTGCATCATGCGACAAATATATCGTGTAGTTGAGCTATGTTTAATTGACCTAAGTACCTATTTAATGAAATCAATCACGAATGACTTGAATTAACGAAATTTGAATATTTGATATCCATCTACCACATGTTTGAACAATACTGTTTGAACCAAAAGTTCGAGTTACTTAAATGAAATAATTATTATTAATCAATTTATGATCATTTGGCCTAAATGCGTCGATGATTAGCTGAATTGTAGAAATTTGTATAATCTTTAGAGTTTAAAGAACTATTTAAAATATTTGCCCCAATCATTTTCAATGCTAATCCAATAATAAATATATTTGTTACAAACTTCCCCGTACTCGGCGTACGATTTTTATATACCTACTAGGTACCCGCGACGCGTGCGCCAGCCAGAGCGTTTAGTTTTCGTGTGTTCAATGTTCATCACATGCGTCCATGCGGGTCTCTTCATAATAATTAATTATTAGTTGTCCCTTTTAAATAATAGTGATTATTATTATTAAGGAAGTACGGAGTAAAATTGTGAAAACTGTGACTTCAAGCTAAATAATGGATGGATTCCTTAGTGCAAATAAACTGGTGCATTTAAAAGCAATATTCGATGGTAAGTGCATACACACACACACGCACACACCTCTTTTTTTAAGCCTAAATAAACATCAAGATAAATGGCAGGCGACACTCGGCTGGCCCCATCAAAATCATTTATACAAAAAACTTGTTTTAAGTAAAATTCATGTATAGATAGGATAGGTTGATTAAATTAAAAAGTATAGAAGCAATATTTAGTAAATATCCTATTTTTTGATTTCATGCAACATGGCGTCTGAACCCAGTAATTAATTTCTTAAAAAAGGTACTCTCGTCTCAAGTCAATTGGATGCCATTTGCTTTTTTTACATTATTTATCTTTTTTTTAACATCTGACAGTTCTCATTTTTTGACATTTAACAACTGTCATTTTATTGACATAATGCTGCTTATTTAGATTAGATTAACACCCTGTATCTGAAAAACTAAGAAGTTGCGGACCCTAGATTAAATAAACTTTTATCTTTATTTTAGGGTGTATAGAATACGTGGTTAAAAATATTGACGTCTTATTTCAGGACACCCTGTATAACCATGTTTTGTACCTACTTGTTTTTAAGGACTTACACAGCTATTAGGTAATATATGTATGTATACATATTTGAATAGCAAAATATATTTTTATACTTTAATATATACATGTTGGGTTTCATTTCTTTTAAACAAATTGTGCATGCCTTAACCTTTTACTTATATTTCCCATAAAATTTAAAGACGTTATTATTTAATGTATTCCACATGAAATGTCAAGATGCGAAATAGTTTTTAACACCTTTATAACTTGGTAGGTATATTTTTCTCGATCTTTTTATAGAAAAGTAAATAGATAAAAAAAATATTATTATTATTTATTTATTTAATTTTTCTTTCAGTTATTTTATAAATAAATGGAAAATTTTTCCATTTTTCTATCTCGCTTAGAAATGGGCGTTTCCATAAGAAACCGTCTATTTTGGCCCACCCGGTATATATTATGAAGTTCTAGCATATTTAAACCAAATATACCCTAAATAAAACGTAAATCACGAAGTGGTGTTAGGAAATATTTATGTGATTAGGTTAAATACATCAAACGTTTTATTCACGTATTTCTATATTTAACACAAATTATCGATATATTTGAATCAAACTGTCAAATATTTAAACGAATTATGCTACAAAAATATTAGAAATATTCAAGTTATTTACTGAAACATTTGTATGGTTGGTTTGACAATGTGCGGTGGTTGCCTGAAATGTCTTTTTATTTAGCGGAAGACATCACAAGTATCAGTTGTTACTACAGGCACTAGAGTGAACCTTATAAATAATTGAGATAATTATTTTTGTATTTTCCAGTGATTATTTTGTGTAGTTGACTCAATTCTGTAAATGATTGGCTTATATCAAACATATATTTACTTGGTTCATATATATATTTATTTAATACAATCATTTCTTTTTTGTGTGTGCTGTTACACCGTTACAACCTACTGGATTGTTTTTAAACGTATACAATTAAGAATTCTCTTCTCATATAATATAAAATCGGTGAAAATTAGAAAAAATCTTGTATGAAACACTATTTTATGTAACTCGTATCCATAGCGCTCGTTACGCAGAAACCTGCTCATTACACAAAATAGTAATTTTCTCAACTAGTTAAATAAATAGCTATTAAGGTCTTTGACATTCGCTGTAAGTAAGTTTAATCTACCGAGGAATGTGTATTCACCTATTTTACCCGGTATAAACGCAAGATAAATCTTTCAAGATACTACTTTCTTCTTATTGCTAGCACGTCACGTATAGTTAACGAGAAACTTTTAATTGACTAAATCGCTCGACAAACTGAGATGAGGCAGCACTTTTACGACTAATTAGGTTACCTACTATAGTTCCAGCAACGGATAAGTGATATGTTCAACCTTTAATTAAAGGCGTATTTAATTCACGTACAAAATTTGTCAGAATCCGTGAACTGAGCAAGGGAAATATTGCTGTATTTTTTTCAAAAATAACGAAATATATACATAATATAGCTAAGTTTGAAAGTTCTTTAAAGGTCTATAAAAAGCTGATACGTCATCCTATCAATAAATTACTCTGAGAAGATAAGAACTTGCAAAGACAGGCAAACCAACTTGGTAACATCGGGAGATGACTAAAAGTGGAATAGTTTTAATCATCCCCTGAAGATGCCAACTTGGTTGGCTAAACGCGGGTCGAGTATAGTGTTCAGTGCTTTGGTGTTTGTAGAAAGCAGTGCTACGTCAGTATTAGTTTCACATTCAAGTTTCCAACATTCTTCCGAATATTACTTCACTGACAAATAATACTCGTAAGTTATAAGTTGATTTATTGTTACTATTCCGGATCGTAAAGCCGATTAAAACTCGATTATATTTAGACGGCATCGTCCAAAATTCATAAGATATTCACATTATGAGGTAACAACAATATTTAATAATATTTTATTATAGATGTTATCATTCTGTTATTCTGAGGAAGTGAGTTATTGCATACAAATGAAATTCACGCCTATGTCAAGATATGGCAGGGTTTAAAGTTGGTACTCATCGACTTTGAAACCTGATTACCGATGACATATATTTATAGGGCCGATGACATATTACTGACTTCTGAATGACACAATGGTATTAACCATGACGATAATAGTAATAACCATAACGATAATGGTATTAACCATACTGACCATGATTGGCAAAATCATGTCCACCATTTCGTAGTATCCATTTTTGTGACCAGCGACCGCAAAATTCGCGAGACATCGTAGATTTGTAACACCCTCTAGGGTATACCAGTAACTCTAACATATCACATTTAAACCAATTGTAGCTCCATATTTCCATAACATTTTGTTTTTTTAATCACTTTATTATCTATATTATTAAAGTAGATAATAAGTGGATAAAAGGCCGCGTCTTTTGTCTCAATGTGCTTTTATTAATCTTGCATTGTATTATCACATACAGTCGTGTTTAAATCAAGTTACTTTATTATTGAGAGATTTCCTGCAGCATTATAACAAATCGTAGATGGCTTATGTCATGATTGATTAAAGCTTGACAGTTTCAAAATCCTTTCTGGTAATGAAAAATCAGAAGGGTTTGTTAGTATCGAAAGATAAGTTGATAGAAGAAGAACTCAGTATGCGTTATGTGGCCAATCTGTTAGATGTTAACAATTCCACAATTAGTCGTATGATTCGAAGATATAGGGAAACAGGATCTCTCTAGAACAGGATCACTCTAGAAGACAAGGTCAAGGAAAAAATAAATTGAAGAGTCCAAGGAATGAGAAATTTGTTGAGGAACAGAAAAAGCACAAGTAAGGAGCTTAGCAATGAACTTCAAAATGTAAGAAAAGTTATGATTTCCTCATAGAAGCAGAAGAAGATGTGTAAAGCAGCAGAAGATGTGTAAAGGAAGCAGGATTTGCTAGTAGGAGGCCTGTTGTTAATCCCCTGCTTACCGCAGCACATAGAGTAGCCCGATTAAGATTTGCTAGAATTCATGCATATTGGACTGTCGATGACTGGAAACAAGTTTTGTTTTCCGATGAGACGAGTGTAAACTTGAAATCTACAGAGGGTCGTGGAAGGGTATGGCGAAGACCTGGAGAAAGATTTGCTACCTGTAACATCGTGTGGAAGGAACCGTTTGGTGGTGGGTCTAGAATGTTTTTGGGAGGAAATTGCTATATTGCCCGTAAAAAGTTAGTACCAATTCGTCCAAGGTTAATGAATGCTCAATTTTACTTGAAATATTTTACTTGGAAGGCAATGCTCGCCCTCACGTCTCACGGCCGGTTTTGAAATACTTAAATCAGATCAATATTCTGGTGATCGACGTGCCACCGCGGTGCCCGGGCATGAATCCTATACATCATATTTGGGATTCTCTAAAAAATTGGTGATACGTCATTTACACGCACCGCAGAATCTTCAAGAGTTGTAAAAAGCTGTTATTTTGAAGTGGAAAGACATTCCTCAGGAAAGCATTCAACAGCTAATAAGGAGTTTATAGCGACGAATGTTACACGTTATTAGGTTTCTCAAAACATTTTTGTATTGTTTGTATTAATTATTGAATAAACTTGTTTCATTTTAAATGTACATTTTTAATCATCCATACAAGTAACAAAACCATGCTATCTCCTGTAATAATAGAGATAATAGTGAATAAAAAATGTTAAGGAAAAATGGGGCTACAATGATTTCAATAGGGAACATACCCAATTTTTTTTGTTGCATAAAATTGTTCTACCATACTGAAAAATAAGATATGCAAAATATGACGCCTTAATTCCCAGTAATAAATTTGTTATAAATTATTAGTCTCGCGCGCGAGCGAAACGTTTCAAACAGGTTCAAAGTAGGCCGACTGCTTGTTTTCATAGTTTATTCGGACGCTTTCCGGCACAACTCCTACCGAATATTGTAGGCTGTAGACGTCACCACTAGTTTCAGGCCGCGTCAATTTCATCGCTTTTTAGATTCTTAATACTGCTCGTGCGGAATTAGAAATCTTGTTTTTTTTGCGAAGTACACGTTTTATTATAACGTTACGATATGTTTTTTAGTATTACTTTCTGTTAAAATTTTTTGTCATGTTCCCTATTGCGATATGTTAGTTACTGGTATACCCCACCGGGTGTTACAAATTTACGAACGAAACAAAAACATATTATTTTTATTATGACCGGTATAAACCGAAGATTAACATTTTATCAAAACCAAGAAGTATTGTGACATTCTCAAGAAATAAACTTACAATGCAAAAAAAATCATTGACTTCGGAAAAAAGTAGCAACAAAATTTCGGTAAATTTATAATGGTGCGTTAATTTTGAACAGTAGTCAAATACAATAGGGTTCCATCTTTACCCAGAAGCTACTTATCTACCAAATCTTACGTTGTTTGAACATTTCGTTCTTAAGATAACGTGTTCACAAAAAAACAGAAAAACAGCGTCCAGAAACACAGGCGGATGGACGGAGAGACGAACGGATATTTTGGAAGATGTTTCTGATGTGATGGCGAATGCAATGGTGTCAATATTTTTGCTATCCGACGCAAATTGGCGTTTTAGTGTTCTCGAACAAAGGCAATATACTCTTTCCGACGGCGACGGTCGCAGCAAAGTGTATATATAATATTAGACCTATATTATAGGTTCCCTTGCAATGTTTTGTCCTTTCTTGTATAATATATTGACTTAGGTTACAATGAAAATTTCCAAGTATATTCGCTCCAGTTCTTAGTGTAAACAAGCAGTCACATCAGTTTTATTTCAGAGATGTTTACATCAATCCGCAATCACGGTAGAACTGACACAATATAAACCCTTTCTATGAGATGCTGCAACTGCAGAAAGCTGAATCCCGCTTAAATTTCCTTTAATCTGTCGCAGTTTAACGGTATCTCCATTTTCCATACCATGTCGCTAATTTAGAATGTAATTTCCTGAAATAGAGCAGCTGAGAACGTTTCGCGAAATGCAATATTCAGTTTAAAGAGTCAGTGTTCTAGTAGGTACGCCTACACTGTTAGAGAGTTTTATATTTAAGCCAATAACGAAAAAATCCGTAAAACCCCATATATCAGTTACGTGAAAGAATTAATATTGTGCTAGTATTTAACATTTCTTACTTTTTGCACTTGTTGTATAAATAGCTATTAAGGTGACGTGAGGTGAGGATTAAAATATATAGCAACACATTTTCAACTGTAGGAACGATAACATGCTGATATCAAAAAATGAGAAGTAGCTTCTCTCGATCCGCAAACTATCATATGCGTGCCTTAAACATGTGCTTCTCACATTTGTGTCATAAATCTATTATATGGAATCTGTTGAACAAGAAATCGGATTTTTAAATAAACATTTAGTAGACATATTTAATAAGCATATTCCACTAATAACTGTGTAATCTGTGCATATAACTAGGAAAAAACTCCCTGGATAGCTGATAAGTTTAAATTGCTTAAATAAATAGATAAAGCCATGTCTGCAAACAAAAAAACACTGCAAAACAAAGTGGAATTATTGCAAATTAGAAATGTCATAAACCATGCTCTGCTAGCAGGAAAGCGTGCTTACTTGAATTATATTTCTAGAAATGACAATTCAAAATCACTATTAGCCTGATCAAATGGTAGTTTTTCCGTAACATGAGTCCGGT
>CAXKVY010008111.1:0-10000 GCA_964058915.1 Tetropium fuscum
AATAGTTCATAAGTACCAATCTTGGAAATTTCCATATTACTGAACCTGACTGAAATTTAACTTCTCTTCCAACATTCCTCCGGATTTTCAGGGCTACTACGAGTTAGTTTTTGAAATGCGTCTATATAAGTAATCTATCAGACGAAATGTGATTCAGTCATAAGATAAGATTTCATAATTTTAGATTTCTCATTTTGTGTTATCTTTTTTACATAAGTACATTAAATAATTTATAGTTTATTGATTATATATTAAAATAAATACCAATTTTTGGAATAACGATATTTAAAAACTCGATGGATTATTCGAGTGATAGGTCAATAGGTAGATCTTTTAATTGTCGAACTTCATCGCCTATGAAATGATCAAGATGGTTAGAAGGTAACAATTCCAAGTTTCCGTCATCCCTACCCTTGAGCTCGCTTGGGGAGGCGGAAATAACAATTGGGGGCTGAAGATAGGGAAAAGTGATGACTGGCAAAATTTTCACATTATCGCCACTAAGGAGCGCAAAAAGCCATGAGAGACTTGGTTGTAGCTTCAAAGGTCTCATAATCAAAGTTGTAGAGAATTTGATTACTACCTATCAAATGCATATTTTACAAAAATATCTTATAATCAATGATGAGGAGCTATTTATCAAGTTGATCCCGAAAATGGTTCCATATTTTCAATTATAGTGACCCTCAAATATATTCTAAAACACAGTAGTTATACACACACATAATATATACTTGTAGTGTAGTATAGTGTGAGTGATTTTCAGGTGCTGTGAAATCGTCATGTGTCATTTGACCATATATATGTACAGATTACATCAAGTACAGGCTAAGTCTCTTAAGATTGACACCTCCCTTATCTCACTTATCCTTTGCCGATTTAACTCATTCAAAAAAGGAGTGGACGCGGTTTTTGATGAATTTTTATAATCTGAGCACGGATATTAAAAATCTCGTAAGATATACAGGGTAGAAAATAAAACATGATTTTTTTAAATGGAACACCCCGCATATTTTTATACCAAAATAATGTCCTTAATTTTCTGAATAAAAAAATATCTAATTGTTATATAATCAGTCCACCTGTTCATGAGATATTACTAAAAACTTATCACATTACGGGTGTCAATTATTAAACAAAAAACATATCAAGATACCTCTGGAAACAATGCCATTTATTGAGATAATAAATAAATAATATATAGGTGACAATAACAGTAACGAGTAATAACAATAAACAACATAAGCCTAATAAAAACAAATAAAAGTCAATATCAATATAGTAACACAATAGCACAAGTAACACAATTTTATTTATTTACACGTAACGTAATTAAATATTTTCCACGTAACTGAATACACATTTGGCATCCCTTTATAAAATTGCTTCTCGCCCTTTGAAATATATCACCATTTTGGTTTAATTCCTCAATTTTTACACGTATGCATTCTTTTAACTCATTCATATTATTAAAAACCCCAGTTTCGTATATATCTTGTTTTATCGTACCCCAGAGAAAAAAATCCAGAGATGTTAAGTCCGGACTTTTAGCGGGCCAATGTATAACACCGTGCCTTCCTATCCAAATAGGATATTTTCTGTTTAGGTATTCGGTGACGTTCCTTGCAGAGTGTGGTGGTGCTCCATCCTGCTGCCAAATAACAGATCTGTTGTCCACTAAATTAATATTATCTAACTAATTTTCAACTGGATGTTGAAGAATATCCACATAACGTTGTGCATTTAAGGACCCAACTGCTTTCGTCAACTGCTTTCTGCTGTCCAAAAAACTGCTTTCGTCAGTCCAAAAGATATGACTTAGAAACTCATCATCTTCCTCTATTCTATCAAGTATGTCTCTGCAGAAGGTTAACCTGTCTTGAAGATTGTTGTCGTCTAAATATTGAACGGGCAAAATACTATATGGTTTAAAATTATGGCGATGTAATATTTTTATCACACTTCTTTGTGATATATCAAAATCTATTGTTGCGGCATAGGATGATTTGGATGGATTTTCAGCAAAATATAATAACGCGTTAAGTTCTGTGTCTTCTCCTGTTTTTGTTCTTCGCCTTTCCCTTTTCTTGTCTCTCAGAGATTCGGTATTCCTAAACTTTGCATAAATGTTTTTAAAACTATTTTTGGAAGGAGGTAGCCTTTCTCAAAATAACCTAACCTCTCCGAGCAAGAGACTTATTCTTGTTGCACTGAATATAAATTTCAAGTAACTATTTTCGCTCTTACAATGAATATACCATTTTCAAAATAACTTGCTTCTTTACGAACACTACGTATTTTTTACGCTAATATCTAAGAGAGTGAACTACTTACTATCTCACAAAAAACTGGATGACATCTGTCAACAAATAAACAATGCAAATATGCATTGTTTCCAGAGGTATCTTGATGTTCTTATTTTATAATTGACACCCGTAATGTGATAAGTTTTTAGTAATATCTCACGAACAGATGGAGGGATTATATAATAATTACACATTTTTGGATTCAGAAAATTAAGGACATTATTTTGGTCTAAAAATATACGGGGTGTTGCATTTAAAAAAATCATGTTTTATTTTCCACCCTGTATATTTTACGAGATTTTTAATATCTGTTCTCAGATTATAAAAATTCATCAAAAACCGTGTCTACTCCTTTTTTGAATGAGTTAAATAGGCAAAGGATAAGTGAGATAAGGGGGGTGTCAATCTTAAGAGACTTACCCGGTACATCCACCAACATTACGGCCGGGAAGTGATGGTAATTTTCGATTGTTTCGATGGTAATTTTCGATGGTTAGCAAACAAGACCTCAGATGACGTCATATTTATTGGACGATGATCAATACAACACCTCGGGAGAAGTTTCTATCCAACGAAAATAACAAGAAACGGTTTGTTGCACTTCTCCAGACTACACTTGAAGCGGGGCTGGCACATCCCCACCAAACAAGCTGAGGAAGATACAGACGTGCTCATTGTCTCCACTGCAAAATCGTTAGCATCGGAATATGAGGCCATTTCAATCTTGGGCGAGGATTTTGACCGGCTCGTTCTGCTTATTGGTACTTCACCTGAGATCAGCAACGTGTGCCTTGGGAAACCTGGGAGAAGAAGTTCGCGAGATGTATTTTACTTCTCAACATCTAACAAATTCCACTCACCAGAAAACGTTCTCCTCCTCCACGCGATAAGTGGATGTGACACTACATCCAACATCTTCAGGTTTGGTAAGAATAAATTTTACATGCCCTTCCACAGAAACCCCATTTTAGTAGATATCGCCCAGGAATTCATGGATCCAGATGCCAAAGTCACAGACATTTCAGGGACAGGAGGTGAGGATTCTGGTGGCTCTGTATGGGAAGCAAGACCAATCCATTACTGCCCTGCGTCACTCCAAGTTCTTGAGAAGCTCAATAAGGCTCAACCTGGCCAAGCTCCTACCCACGTCAAATGCGGCACACTACCACTCGCTCATAACTTACCACCAAGTCATGACGTGGATGGGAAAGCTCAAGAACCCATTGGATTGGGGATGTTCCCAGGAGTAGCAGAGGCCTACAGCTGGAGCAGTCAACGAGGGATGCTGTTCCGTCAGCCTTGCTGAAAACAATGCCATGCAAGTGCGTCACAGGATGCATGGGAGCGTGTGGCTGTATGAAAGCTGGCCTGAATTGCTCCAATTTATGCAAGCATTGTTATGGGCAATCCTGCGATAACAGGTCAGTCCTTTTCGATGATGATTACGAAGACGACGATTACGGTTGTATGTCGTCAGGTTGAGAAACTTCCAGAAGTCACCACTCTAAACCATTGCCAAACGACGAGGATTGAACTGAATTGCCCCCTAGTTTTATGTCTAGGATTTATTATATTGGCGAATTTATTTAATTTTTTAATTACTTTTCTTTATGAGCACTTACTTTATGCAGTTATTATAATAAAAAAATTAAAAAGGAATGGTGGAGACTTTTTTATTATATGGGTCCTGATTAGAAGGTAAAATTAATAAAAATAAAAAAACTCGTAAATTGAAATTAAATTGTAATCGATAAATAATTGATAAATGAAATCAAACCAATTTGGGCAATTGATTATTATATGTATACATATATTTGAAAGTCACTACAATTGAACATATGGAACCTAACAGCATTTTCGGGGTCACCTTGGAAAACGGTATTTTCTCGTTTTCTCGTAAATGACCCCCCCACTCCTCGGCATTGTTCATAAAATTTTTTTGGAAATTTGGCCAATGTCACGATTTTACCCTTTCTTCAGCGCTCCATAGCTCCGTCGCTGTTGGTTGTACATAGAAAGGTATGAGATCAATTTTGTAGGGATTTCTTTTATCCTCTACAACTTTTACAGAAAACGTTTTGCGCAAAAAAGCACAACAAAGGAGTTATAGCCCAAAAACTTGAAAAGTGGGGTGGAGATGACTTAAACTTGGAACTGTTACCTTCTAACCATTTCGAACAGCATAAAAAAAAATCAGACTTGGCGATCCTATTGCGCGAGGGAATTCCCCTGACGACTGGCCTATTACTCATTTTATATACCTAACGGCATGCACGAAAACGCGTAATAAGTTTTATCTCATTATAATTCTGTTTCACGAAGTACCAGAAATAAGCAGAAGAATTCTCGATGAGTTAGTTCATCGAGAATATTTTACTTCACAATATTACATATGCCACAATTATGGAAAAGAACCAAAAATATTTCAACACACATATAAGTACACTCGAAAAAAATTCCGGATACCAGATAGTTTCGCATTTATAATCTTTCATTAAATTCCAAATAAAACGTGGCCGTCGTTAATGCAGGCTATATACATGGTGATTTAATTAAAATTGCAAATTTTTACTCGGCAAATGGGGGAAATTACTTAATCGTCCAAACCACTAACAATTGAAAATCTATCAGTACTTAAATGAATTATACCTCATAGAGTGCATTTTTCCAAAATTTACATAGACAATAAACTGGCCCAATAACCCTATTTGGTCCAACTAGACAAAAGTAGGCGTGGTTTAGCGATACAGTGGCTTCTGTACTGAACCACACCCAAACACGTTGTTTATGCCGGTGCAGTTAATTTTTATTTCTCAGTGACCTCAATATTTTTAAAACAATATGTGACGTAGACTGATTGTATTCTAGTATAGTTTTTAAGTATTTTTCGTTGAATAACGGAAATTCAATCAATATAAAGGTAAATAATTTTTTTTGGGGGTTATGTTATTTTACTATATTTATTATTCGGTCTTTATTTCACGACTGCATTGTGTAAAATGTCCCCCAGAAGGTTACTTATTGGTAATGGACAAATAATTCATTACCAAAGAAAAGAAGTAATTGAAAATGGATTTTATGAAAAAAGAAGCTAATACGATGGGATCTATATTTCACTTTGTAAATTTAAGCAGCGATTATTAAAAACCACTGGCATAATATACAACAGAAGCTATAGAAAAGTTTCTACGGAACAAAAAGCTGTTGTGGAAACACCTGGTACGGAAAATTCATCACCGTCCAAAAGAAAAGGAAAATTAATTCTCCGGGGTCTTATCAGAAAAATGTAGGTCAAATTTAATCAATACGAGAAACAATCTGCGATTATTACATACTTGAAAAGAGTAGTCCATCTTTAAAGGGTATGTATTTTGATCATTTAATTACCAAATAATAATAGTCAACGATCATTTATGTAGATATATTATCTAAGCTACAGGCAACTAAAAATTTTACAGGCTCTGCCACTGTTTATGAGAGCTTCTTTAAAAATGGAATTTGATTGGAAGAAGAGCTCCGACAACCAGCTGGTTTTGATTGAATCTTGCGACATCAGACTGAAACGAATCGAACTTATTGAACATTTGGAAAAGAAAAAAGAAACATTATTTATACAGACGAGACATATATTCATAGCTCATACACACATAAATAGGATTGGAATTAGGGATTGGATAGGGATTGATAAATAAATTACTTTTTAAATTTCAAAATGCAAAGATTGGTCATAGTTCGTGCTGGCGGGGAGAATGGATTTCACGCACTTTTTATTTTTAAGCCAGGTAATAAATATAACCAATTTTGATTCATTAAAAATACCTACCTTAAGCAATTTATTTTTTAGGATATAAATCTGATTAACATGCCGATGAATGCTGAATTATTATGAGCATTCATGCTTATTATGAGAATGCTGAATTAATTTTGAGAAACGTGCTTGTGTTAAACAATGCGTCTTATCACAATGTTATTGATAAGGAGGAACCCACAACTTCTTCACGAAAAGTGGAATATATTTCCTTTAAAGAATTAAAGAAATTTAAAAAAAATGGGAGTAGTCAGTAGTGGGCAAACGCCCTCAAGTTAAATCTCTGCGCAATAAATTCCTGGAGTACAAAACCATTTTAACAGCACACGTATTTTTCAAAATTTATAAAGAATTTGGCGGACAGAAAATTTGGATGTGGTCTCGGGTAGATTTCTGACTGCACAGAGCAAAAAAAAAATTAAAAATGACAATGGAAAGTGTTGTGGCCTATGCTCACAGCTTTATAACATCTATGCATTCCTAACTAGAAGCTTTAAATATGGATATTTCTATATAAAACAAACTGCCATCAGGCGTCAACAGGAGGAAAAGAATGGACGGGGAACAGTGTAGTAATGAAAGACCTAAATACCCTGTGGATGTGTTCCCAATCGAAGTTTTAACGGTTATAAAAAATTCAATCAGTGCTGCTTTGAAAGAAAGATTTTTTAAAAATAAGGAATTGATTGCATGTTTGCAATACCTCGATCCACGACATTTTTGTGTGCACTCATGTAATCCAGGCAATGCTGATTTCTTACTACAGCCAAGCATAAATATGCTGGTTTTTTGTATATTGATCAATCTGATTCGACTACTAGATCCGCGTTTTATATACAGGTTGCTCTCTAGATTGATGAGATTGATCGGGAGATACATAAAGAGCCAGAACCAACACGTCTTTGTCATCAAATACACACCTGGCGTTTGAGGCAAGTTTTTGCACTTCGTGAAACCCACTGCCAGTTATTTAAATATACTTGTTAGAGTGAGTAACGTGTAATGTCTTGTTACTAATCAAGTTCTTTTATTTTTTTCTTACCAGCTGTCAGCAAGAAAATATGTTAGTTTATTTTTACTGTCACCACTTTGTAGAGGACATCTCCATTTTATGATTCTATGACCACTTTTAATATTCTTGAAGAGTAGGATTTAATATTCTTGAAGAGTTCAGATGCAGGAATCTAAACCTCCACTGCGGCATTTTGGTAATTGCATCTGAACATCTACTGCATTTTAGTAAATGCTGGATTTTAATGGAAATAAACTATAATTCATGTTCTGGTCAGGCCACCGTTTTCAGTGAATCAAATGTATGTACTATAACAAATGAATGAGAATTTATTACACTGCATCTTTTGTTCAAAGCTTGTATTTAGCTAAGCTAGTTATTTCGTAAACTCTTGATAAAAAACACAAGAATGTTCAATAATACCTTAATTATCAATAATAATAATTTAATTACTAATTAACGACTGATTTGATCAAAACAGTGTATATTAAGTTTGTAGCACACAGCTTTTCTTTAAAAAAAGTAATCAAATCGGATAAATAGTTCCAGATATAGTTGTTGTTTTAAAACTCAACATCCGCTATCTTGGATTAGCCGCCATTTCTATTAGCTACCACTTTAGATGGCAATCATGATTTTTTGACATCCTAATTATTATACCGAAATGTTGGCTGGCCCATGTACTACAGCATTTAGTACATTGTTTTAAAAGTTCTTTTACATTAGTAATTCGACAAACGTCCTAATTATTCTCCTGTATATATTCATTCAATTGATGACGCTCATCTAAATTAATCGAAAAACCAACAATTAACATACCACAACTGATCTATTTTAAATGTACTAATTTATCAAAATCTTACCCACATTTGCTGAACTGCATGGAAACGATTTACGAAATTGTATTCTTAATAATGAAACCGGAGGAGAACATAATAAAACAGCGGTAATGGAAGAATCTCTGTTTTTGCATCAAATTCACGTTGCAGGAAATGGGAAAACTTGTTAAATAAACTAGTATATTAAACTGCCAATTTGTAACCCCCTAGCTGGAATGTCGTGAAACTTCCAAATGTTATTTGTTTGTATCAGTCTTGTCATTTCTTCATTTGTTGTTTTTATTGGATCCCATTATTATTTTACATCTCGTATTTTTTGCTCGCCTTCTATTATTTGACAAAATCACATTTTTAGCAGACGTTAGCATTTACAACTGCTTCATATACATAACTACAATTATCTAACACAAAATATATCGCAAAGTGATTAAAAAAGTATTTATTTTATATATTATTTAGAATCCAGTTGAAAATTATTTTAGATAATACTAATTCAGTGGCCAACAGATCTATTATTTAGTAGCAGGATGGAGCATCACCACAGTTTGTATGAAACGTCACTGAATAATTGACTGGAAAATATCCCGTTTAGATACAAAGGCATGGCGTTACATATATTGGCCCGCTAAAAGTCCAGACTTAACAGCTATAGATTTTTTTCTTTAGAGCGCGCTAAACCAAGTTTTATGAAACTAGGGTTTTAATAATATTAAATAAGTTTTAAGTATGCATACGACTAAAAATTGAGGAATTATATCAAAATTTATATTCTAAATTTGAGGGGTAACTTTGACTAAAGACTTGAGGGGTAACTTTGACTAAAAGTACATTTGTTTTTATTAGTCTGCTATCATTAATTATTATTACTCGTTTTTATTATTGTTATTTATTATCTATTATAAAATAACATTGTTTCTAGAGGTATCTTGATGTTTGTTGTTTTATACCTACTTAACTCAGTTTAAGGCAATATATCACGAACAGGTGGTGATTATACTGGATGGGGCAAAATAAAGACCGATTTTGAAAGAGCTGTAAAAAACTTGAAATTATATTTTTCCAAAATATTGTTTGCTACGTTAAACTACAAAATAACCATCTGCGCTATTCACCAGTATATTATACTAATAACTATGTATTGAAGTAAATGAACTAAATTTATGATACTATTTCCCGTATCTTTCCATTGTGTTGGTTATAGGTAAGTATATATAGTACCCATATTTTTACCACTGGGCCTTTTAGGGCTGAAGACCAACCGAGCCTTTCCCTTGCCAGTTCGTCTCTGACTGACTGATGTCTTTACCACTTACATTTTTATATTTTACGAGACTGTAATAGTATTAATTAGTAGTTTTTCTACTCACCATCTGAAGGTATGTTATAGCAGAACAATAATTGTCAAATAAAATACAAATATTGTGAAAATCATATAAAATTGAAGTGATTTTTGTATGAATTGACTTGAGGTTTAAAATGATGTAGGTACGTCACTTAGACATTTGACAGAAATGTTACTAAGATCTAGTGATTTCCCTAGTACTGTAGACTGCATAATACTTCATAAAGAATGGTCACGTGGTTTACAAACCTTAATAAAGACGCGATATATTCAGTGGTGTATTCGTATGTAAAAAGTGCTTCGTGGTAATTTTACATTTTTAAAAAATATTTCCAACAGCAAAATATGAACTGAATAACATTAACTGCTTCGTAATATAATATGTAATATGTAATATGTAATATGTAATATGTAATATGTAATATGTAATATGTAATATGTAATATGTAATATGTAATATGTAATATGTAATATGTAATATGTAATATCTAATATCTAATATGTAATATGTAATATGTAATATGTAATATCTAATATCTAATATCTAATATCTAATATCTAATATCTAATATCTAATATCTAATATCTAATATCTAATATCTTATACATTATACATTATACATTATACATTATACATTATACATTATACATTATACATTATACATTATACATTATACATTATACATTATACAT
>CAXKVY010008111.1:17500-24401 GCA_964058915.1 Tetropium fuscum
TTTAATACAAAATATTAAGAAAGATTTATTTCCGTTGACTTATATCCTTCAATATAATACAATATAAGGGATATACAAGGTTGCCGATGCTATATATTTATGAATATATATACGTTTTTTTTATCTAGCGATTTTTTATATTTTTCCGTAATAATATATCATAAAATTGTATCAAATGAATGAACAAATTGTTTATCAATGTTATTAAAATGTAAATTATTCATAGAACCTCGAATTATTATATGAAATTAAGTTTTTCGTTGGTTAAAATAATAAAAGAAGTCTTGGGAATAGACAGACCGAGCTGCCACGCAGATTGCGCACGCAGAATGCTCGTAGGTTTCATCTGACTGACGGGCGCTGTTGTACTGAACACATGCATGTACAACAACGCCCGGAGCATGTTTGTGTACACAATTACTGTAACCAACTATCGAAAAACCAGCTGTAGTAAATTCAGAGAAATTTTTCGGCTCTGGCTCTCCGTCTATTACCATCGGTGCAGCAATTGTATCCAAACAATTGTACCTTCCAACAGGAAGGTAAATTTTGCCCAATTCACAACTGCAGAATAATGTGGGACTGGTTCTTGGACAAAACAACATTCAAGTTTTGCTTTGGCCATCCAGAAGCCCCTATCTCAATCCAATTGAAAATGTGTGGGGACGATTGGTCAAGGGAATTCGTGTCAGAAATTTTCGCCCGCAAAACAGGGAAGAACTTTTGTTGGCCATTGAGAACGCTTAGGAAAATGTGGATTCAGATTACTGTTGAACGTTGGCTCATTCTATTCCAAGACGGTTGAAAGCAGTAATTGCTAGCAATGGAGCGGCTCCATTGCTAGCAATTACTGTTTTGTATTAAATATTGATTTTAAAATATAGTGATAATTAGTTTAATTTTTTTATTTATTTTGTTTTAGCTATATTTCAAGAAAAAGAATTACACTCTGTTATGGCTTTATTGGAATATTTTTTTCTAACACCAACTTATAATCTAGACATCAAAAAGTTGATATATAGACAAGATATTCATGTCTCTGCGCTGTCAAAAGCCACAATTCGTGATACTAAAATAAAATATAATTATAAGTCGTTTACTTTCAACTGTTCGCAAGTGTATATTGAACGTGTTAAATTTTTTTTATATATTTTTGCGAATTCATTTCGCTCACCTAGATCAACAACTAGCATCGGCCACCTTGTATATCCCTTATATTGTATTATATTGAAGGATATAAGTGAACGGAAATAAATCTTTCTTAATATTTTGTATTAAACAATACATTTAAGATACTTAATATTACTTCCTTGGTTTCCACCAACGCTTATATCGGATTATCGATCCCTACTTTCCACTTAATGGCTCACAAAAGTGTAATATTAATAAAATGTGCCTGCTTGCGTTAGCTTAAAAGATATTTAATTTAAGTTAACGTAACGTTCCCTTAAATAAATTCTCTGAGTGGAAAAAAAAATACTCCAAGATAATTTCATCTTAATACTTATAAAGCTTAGAATTGCACGTTTAAACAGTTCAGAATTTTGCATTTTACTGGAAAAGGTTTTCAAGTAAGAATCAACCTAACGAAATAGGTACGTAATAGCTATTTACGTAACCAGTTGGGAAAAGTATCTACTATTTTATGTAACGAGCAGATTTCTGCGGAACGAGCACTAGCGACTTCCGCAAAAGTATCCGAGTTACACAAAATAATGTTTCCCAACGTGTTTCATACAATTTTTTTTTCTAATTTTCATTAATTTTATATTTTATGAGAAGGAAACTCTGAATTTTATACGTTTAAAAACAATCCAATAGGTTGTAACGGTGTGACAGCTCGTCACTTTCATAGTTTGTCAGGTCTAAATAACCTACTGTGAAATGAACTTTACAAAACCCGTTGCGTAATATTTTACTTTTCGTAACTGGTTGTGAAAAGTAAGACGTTTCCTAAGGTCAAAGGGTTTTGAAAAGTGTCACTTTACATATCAATATTAGAAAAAGTTGTTTAATCAGCAGGTGCGCATCTAAATATAAATATTAATAATATAAAAGAAGTTCCACCATTTACCTATTTGAATATCCTGACATTTCCAGCTTCAAGAAATGTCCGTAAATAATTTTTTTTTAAAAATGTTTTATTTTATCTACAATTAGGCATCAATAATTTTAATTACAATCGTTAAATATATTCTAAAGGCGATACAATATTATATAGGTACGTAGTAGAGTTAAAGCCGGAAGACTAATGTGTATAAACAGGGTGTCCCACGGGGACGAGACATTATACATATTTCAGAGACTACTTCGATTTTATATTTGAAAATTTTGGGGAGTAGTGTCTTCGGACAAGCCCTCCTCAACTAAAATAATGGCGTCTACCTAACGCTTCTCGTTATACCGCATATTGACGTCATCTTCGTTATTTTAAATGAAACCCCCTGTATATTGTTGAAATTTTGAATTCTATGTCAAATTTTAGGTGAAATTTCATAAAGGTTTACTATTTTTAAAGTTTTGCGCAGCCTGATGAACAATTTCGTTCTCTTTTGAATGGTATTTCCCTATACCTGTCTCCTCTGGTTGTTAAGGTATTTACTGTTTTTCGTGCAGTCAACGGATAACGCATAATTACTCACCAGGATGCCTGTAAAATTTTTAGTGGAAAACAAGCACTTAATCTGTCACCAGTTTATTGTTGTCAATTTAACATATACCGTGAATGTTTACTTGAGTATTATTTATTGTTAAAGAATGGAAGACGTTAACATTTATTCAAATGCTGACATTCTAAATTTATTATTTATTCATGGAGTCACAAGATAATAAATACAACTTGCAGAGTATCTAATGAAAGATATGCACTCATTGACTAACAATCAGTGGGAATTAATTAAAAATAATTTTATTAAGGTAACAGAATTAAACTACATACTTAATTGGAATATAAATTATTTTCAGAAATCTAATTAATTTTCTCGAAGTAACCGCATTGTGAACAGTAACTTGTGAACTTGTAACTTGTGTAACTTGTGAACAGTTATGTATCCTGCTGTAACAGCTCTGGATATTTGGCCCGTAGTTAACGTTTCAACGGATTCTCTTATACGAGCATCTGGGTTTTCTTTGGAATAAACTGGAGTTGAGTACACTTTTTCTTTTATTTCACCCCAGATATATAAAAATCTGGTGGTGACAGATCTGGAGACCTTGGTGGCTAATCCTAGTGTCCTCGAGGTCTAATCCACTAGTCTTCTCAAACATTTCACTTAATATATATATATATATATATATATATATATATATATATATATATATATATATATATATATATATATATATATATATATATATATATATATGTATATATATATATTTTTTTTTTGGAGGGTTTATCTTGGGATAGTAGCAATAAAACGACTGATTAGGTTACTTGACGTTTCGGTCCCTTTCTTGGGCCTTTTTCAAAATAGTATTTTATTTTGTGACATATTTGACACAGGCAAAAATGACAGTTTTAATTAATTTTTAAGGTTACTAGGTTACCAAAAAAAATATATAAAGATAGCAAAGAAATTAGAAGATAAATATATATATATATATATATATATATATATATATATATATATATATATATATATATATATATATATATATTAGCTTTGAAATTCTTTGCTATTCATATTTATTTTGTGAAAAGTAATCTTGGGTTTGTAGCATTTCATTACATAGAAATAAGCAAATAGACGAATAAGAAAGAAAACACACTTACCAGTGCTATATATGGACACACATACGGAAATGAACCACTATGCACATGAAAACGAACCACTTAGAAGTTGTACAAGTTCTTTCACCTTTCTTGAGGATCTTCAGAGCAGTATACGATTTATTTCATTGATCATTAATACTTGAATTTAAATTACCAATACACCAACACTTGCAGTGACGTTTTATGACATTAGTTTTTGACGGAACTCATTCTTAGAATACACAAACCTAGTCTACTATTTATATTTGTTCTATTTGAACATATTATATATAAAAGCATTAGGCATACAGTTATCTAGAAGATGTTAAACTTTAAAATGCATAAAATCTTGTTGAACCTATTGAAAAACAACTACTTTTTCCAACTATATGCGGGAAAATATTGAATTATATATACAATAGAGTTCTGAAGCATTCAAAGAGGGAGTGATACAGAAATTGCTTGCTTAGTCAAAACTAAAATCATTTGTTGGTTGTATGTATTAATTGTTTCTTCGAAAATTCTCGAAAAAAATCCAATTTTCACCTTGGATATATTTATTAGCTTTGAAATTCTTTGCTATTCATATTTATTTTGTGAAAAGTAATCTTGGGTTTGTAGCATTTCATTACATAGAAATAAGCAAATAGACGAATAAGAAAGAAAACACACTTACCAGTGCTATATCTGGACACACATACGGAAATGAACCACTATGCACATGAAAACGAACCACTTAGAAGTTGTACAAGTTCTTTCACCTTTCTTGAGGATCAGTCCCAGAAATTCAATTACTGAAAGAATATTCAATTACTATATAACTATGGTGGTGGTGTTAGATTGATGATAAAAGGAAATGTAATGAGTAGGTTAAGAACTATTAATTTGCTATATTATTTCCAAACGTCGGATCTTCATATATAAGGTCATTCCGCTTGAAGTTAGTTAGTCAACATTAGCAAGATTATTAAGTATTGTAATTGCATAGAATGTATCTAGCATGATATGCATTTATTTTATAGTTTCTATCTGATTATAATTAAGTAATGTGTATGTACTGATTTTTTGTTAAATCATTACCTACGATCCGCCTTATTAGATAATAACATTTGCCACCGCTGACGCCGCGCCGTCTCGATTTATCTATCCCCCAAAATTAAATGTTGGATGAAACAACTTAGCTCAATATTCTACCTCGCCAATGTATCCTACCCTGTTTTCCTGAAAGTGCTAATTCGATTCGTTACCTTCGTTTGTGAAATGCCCGTAAAAGAAACTTTTAGGAGAAAGTTAGAAACTTTTAGTGCTTTCCAGAGAATTGGTAGGTATCACATTTCTTCGGTTTATAAGTATTTATTACCTGTTAAATTTTGTTAAAGCTAAAATAAGTGAGGATGCTATTTGGATGTTCAGGTGAAATAGATTAAAACAAAATGAAATGAATTTAAAAAAAATTGGAAATGAAATTTGGAAAAGGCTTAATAAAAAGGCTAATCATAAATGTTGTGATCCCTACTAGATGAATGTGGACTGTATGTTCTTGACGAAAATAAAAGATTGATGTGTCCTGATGTGATGTGAAAATTTACTTCTCTTAACTTGTGGAAATTGAGACATGATTTAATTACGACTTAAACATATATTATAACATGTTCGCAGCGCACGACTTGTCTCTCGTACCGCCTAGTACCTACCTACTCGTCATTAATAGAAGTTTTTTGCGGTAGCCTCTCCATATCAATACCTGCTTCGCTGCGTGGTCGCCAAGAAAATGTAATAAGGCGCGAACATTTAAATTAAACTTAAACCCTTAAAGCTAATATACATGGCCCTAACATTCCGGCCGCCTTGAAATATGTATAAGTACATACAATTTCATAAATTATGATTAGCAGTTACAAGCATTACAAGTTACAATACACTACAAAATTGATATAATATCAGTGTTATTTTCAAATGGCAATATACACAATTTAGTAACTGTAACGTTGCACTTTTGATTCCCGCTTCCCAGAATTGCCTCCAAAATTAGTTTCTCTGTTCTCTTGGTAACCTAGAATTTTTTGAAAATCTTCAAATATATGCACACACTCTGTAGCCTTTTCAAAGATGAAAACTTGTAAAAAATATCATTATTATTGTTGTTACCTACAATTGTACAGGCAATACTTCGTTGTTCTGGCAAATTTACAGCGCTCTCGAAATCTTGAATGGGTACTTGTTGATTATTTGTTAACCACTCTGGCGACCACCATAGTCTTGAGACGATCAAATCAGATGCACTCATACCTCGCGAAACGAGATCAGCGGAATTATCGCACGACTTGACATGATGCCAGTTATCTAGCTCAGTTAAACGATGTATTTCGCTAATAATAACGCGATTTGCTACAAATGTTTTCCAGTTGCTAGGACACGCCCGTATCCACGACAGTGTAATTGTCGAATCGGACCACAAGAAAACATTGTCAAACTTGATTTGCATTGAATTAATTACTTTATTATCTAGCTGCGCTAACAATAGGGCGCTGCATAACTCTAATCGAGGTAAAGTTACCTTTTAATCGGCGTTACCCTTGACTTACCAACCTATAAGACTATATGCCCTTTCGCTGGCATCAGAAAGCCATGAAGCTCTATTAACTTGTACTTGGAAACTATTACATACCTGGAAATTTTGAATTGATTTACAATGGATAAACCATTTCGGTATCGTATCCACCTTGTATCTTGTATGTAAACTTTGGGGTCATGGGGTATCCCAACCTAGTTTTTCTTGCCACAATGTTTATATAAGTAATTTAGCCACTATTATTACAGGACCTAAAAACCCCCAGGGAACGAAAACTTGTGATATTTCAGACAAAATTAGACGCTTACTTATAGTTTTTTGTCTTCCACCATCGAATATTGAATATTGAATCATATCAGAAGTGGCATTCCACATAATGCCTAATGTTTTATTCGCTTCGCCTTCTCCAATTTGCAAAATATTAGAATCTAATTCGCCATCTACTTGAAATAATTGACATAATTTAGGTTTGTTACATAATCATTTTCGTAACTGAAACCCGCCACTAGAGAGAATTTTTGTTAAATTCCTTTGAAGTTCCAGTAATTGTGTTTCAGAATTACAACCTGTCAAAC
>CAXKVY010008112.1:0-5000 GCA_964058915.1 Tetropium fuscum
AAATGTTACCAATAAGTCAGAAATTGCGGCTACTAGAAATTGCGTGAACTTTCTTTTCTTAATCCTAATCTTCGACGTCAATCCTTTCACAAGGTGGTACAAATTTTTGGTTAAAAAATATCAAGTTGATTTATCCCGGTAAAACATGTTAAACCAACATTATATTTGACAATAACTGAGAGTAAAGGTCAAACATTTGTCTATAAGCTGATGCGATAATTATGTACATCGAATTAAAAATATAAAAGTTATAAAACAAACAACAAACTTATCAAAAATTTAGCGGTTGACGCAATTTTTTGTCGGGGAGTGTATGTTCTTTGTTCAAATTTTTTACTACTATTTTACTTTTTTTACTGTTACTGTTGTTATTGATATTTTTACTATTTTTATTATTACCGTTGGCATTTTTACCGTTTTTATTGCTACCATTATTAGCTTTATCCTGTTTTGTTTCCATGTTTTTCCAATTTATCATGGTATCCTGTAATTGGGCTTTTTGCCTGCTGGATATATTTTTAAAGTAGATAAATAAATGAAAAAAAATGATAAATATTTAATGTTTTGATAATTTTCGCGACCGCACTCTATTATACGATGGTTTCTCGGGTATAGCCGCATTCAAATGTTATTCTCCTGTTAAGGTTCTACATGGAGGATGGCCCACCGACCAAGTCCCAAGATGACCAACTGTCTTATACCTTCAACTATCTCTCTGTGAACTGAGAGATAGGGCGTGTTTTTATTTCCTAATCAGTTCTGATGAATCCGTATTTGCATATACGGCGATACTTCATGTTAATTTCCAATTTTGGAATGAGGTGCCGCGTGCTGCAGTGTGGTGGTGGGTTGTAACTATATTTTCTAGTTTATTATTAAATAATTTGAGCAGGAAAAGTACCTACCCAAATGATTTAACAATAACCCTCTAGAATATTTTCTTCTTCAATACCGCTAAATGCCGATAAATAATAATAAGCTAAAAAATCTGACACATGTACTTACGCATAATTATATCCATCTAGTCCTACATCATTGTCGAAACGACGAATAACGGCATTTTTTGGATTCTGTTCAGGAGCAGCAAGAACTAAAGAAACCAAACTCAACGAAGAAACAAACAGAACAACAACCTACAAGAATAACAAACTTTTTAGTATTTTGACCATTTAAATTTATTCAATGGTCAAATTAATATATAATCTTTCTAATACAACTAACCGTCTTCATCATAATGAATAATTGAATACGCACTACAATATGGATCATCAGGTAATTCACTTTTATATATATATAACCAGAGAGCATCCTCCACCAACCTATTTTTTCATAGGTCAAATTGTGTGAGAATATTTTTTATGTAACATGACTCGTGTTTTTTTTGGTGATTGTGTTATTGTACTTGTACCTTACAATTAATTGTGACTGTCTTTTATTATTTAAATAGAAAATAGTTTAACGTGTTAAATGAAGATTTACTAGACGTAGGGGTGACCGGTGTTGGTTGATACAATTTGTAGGTTTTATTTTTTGTAGATATAGTTATTATTGAAAATCGGGAATTAGAATATGATATCTACTTGGTTTAGCAAGGTAATAAATCATATTACTCGTATATAATAAAAAGGGCACACACAAAAAATAAATAAATTTTATAACATGTCATGTGTAACAACATACCTCATATAATCGCTACATGTTGGTACACACTATGGAGCTGGTTGGTACAGATTGTTGCGGAACTTATAACAAAAAAAAGAACTTATAACAAAAAAAGTTAAAAAGTAGATTTTATTTCTCGATGATAACACAAAACGGTATAGAGTCATCTGAGCCGGAGTTTTCTGCCTCTAAATTTTCAGACCAGCTTGTAAATCTATAGGCCAGAAACCCCGGCTCCGGTACAAAATCAACCCTAAAATCGTAACCAAATTTCACATCACTGCTTCGGAACCGTCTAGCAGGTGTTAATTACAAGAGCGTTTCGACAGCTGGGTCAGACGACAAATGGGGTCAATCACTTTAAAGCGCTCAAAAGCTCTTTAAAATGCACAAAAGCTCTTAAAAAGCACTCAAAACTCTCAAAAAGAGAAAAACCCCGAAAACGTGCAAGAAGTACTTTTAGCCCTGCCCTTTAGCTATCGGCAACCTGTATTAATTAAAAATTGAGCTCCAGAAAAATGCAAAGAAAATTAAACATTGTAATATTCCACAATTCAAATATATTATATTATAGACAATCAGGAAAAGCATACGGTTATCGACCTAAACGTCTGGCGTCCAGAGTGTGTCCAGGCTGGGCAATTTGACCGCTGGTCAAGCCGCTCAAATTCGATCACTGGCCAAGCTGATCCTACCAGTCAAGCCGTTGACCACTGGTCAAGCTGCTCAGATTCGGCCACTGGTCAATTTGACCTATGGTCAAGCCGATAAATTCTGAAACTAGTCAAGTCGTTTACCACTGGCCAAGTTGATAAATTCGACCCCTGGTCAAGCTCAAATGTATAGAGGTCAAAAGTGGGTGAGCTTTTAAGAGTTGTTGTGCTTTTTTGGGTTAGCTTCCTCAGAGCCCTAAAAAAAGACAGATAAACCCTGAAAGCGTGCGAAAAGTACTTTGGACACTGCCCATGAGCTATCGACAACCTGTGTTAATTAAAAATTGAAAAAGGTTCATGAAATTGAAAAAATACGTCTGGCGTTTGGGCCGTATCCGCTGTTGAAGACCTAATATTTATTTTTAGAAATTAGATGTTTTCACAGACTTGTGTAGACAGGTTCTATGAGATTATGGTGGTTAAGCACTAATAATAAGCACTAATAACTAATAGGGTATTATAGAACTAATAGAAGATTAAATTATAGATTTGACAAGCGGTGTGAAAAATTTACTTCAAACATTTCAAAATTTACAAATTGGGGACGAGCAAAAGGCAAACCAAATGAAAAATAAAAATTATATTTAAAAAGAACGACTTTCTATAGGTGTTAAATTTCTATATGGTAATGTTAGAAATCTGATGAATAATTTCAAACTAGAAGATCTGTCGTGTATTTTATTATATATTAACGCAGAGGCAGATGATATATTATATATTATGATATATGATTATGATATATTATATATTATGATATATTATATATTATATATTAACGCAGATGATAACCCTTACACAGAAGATAACACGGACAACGAGGCAACAGCTCATCGAATAAATCAAGAATCTTTCAGAACTTGTATCAAACATAGTCCATCACAGACTATTCGAAAATCAGATTCTCAAATAACCCATTATTGGATAAAGACCATAAAACATGTAATCACATTTTTCCAAGAAAATAATTTGCAATATTTTCATTATAAAATCATCGAAGATAATATCGAGGAAGATCTCGATTTCATAAATAACAAAATTAATATATTATCAAGGAAAACGGTAAAGAAACAAAACTACTATATAGTTCCATTATCGTTTGACCCAAATGACCCAATATTACAATTAATCGTAACAATGTTCAAAGACCAAAATTATATAACGGAATCAAAAATATTCTAAATTGAACTTAAATTTGCTTATTTTTGAAATCATGTCATTCCATTTCGCTGAAAAAGATATAAAATTAGTAATATGTCAAGACATTGTGAAAACCCGAAAACATATAAAATACCCATTATCATGAATCAGTTTCATTCCGGTAAAAATAACACACCGAGGAATAAATGAGACATTTACCTGATTGCCCCATACGAGCTAATGTTTGGTCATATATCAAACCATCCTACTCAAACCCTTTACAATCAAGAGTTAATATCGAAATATATTAGAGATTTAAATTACAGAATCTCACACTATTATAAAATCGCGCGGACAAGAACAAACCTCCAAAAAGAAAAAGCAAAAGCTCGATACGGCAAACTCGTTCCTAATAACCAACCTGAATATAAAATAGGCGACAAAGTTTATGTCAAATAATCGCATGTTAAAGACTAACTACAAAATAAATTCAATGGTCCGTTTGAAATCAAATATATTTTCAATAACTTATTTACATTATTTAATCCCCAAACAAATCAAACATCTAAAATAAATTTCAACAGCATGAAACCGTATTTTGAAAATTAAAAGTTCATTTTTAGGTTTCCCCTGCAGTGCTCTTCAAGGCAGTTTCATCTCAATATTCAGTTGACCCAATTAACAACACAATTTATTATCATGAAGAACACATCAAAATTTAAAATGAAAAATGAACTGATGTCTTAGTTAAAATGTCTTAGTGTATAAAGACATTGAACCAATCAGGATAGCGCTAAATCACAATAATAATATTTTAAACGACATGAATCTTATTAGGCACAGATAATACACGAATTATATTCCTTAAATCAGAAGTCCAGACTGATATGAGCCTTTTAACACAAATTTCACAAACATTGAAAGATAAATATTAAGATATATTTTCAGAAACTAAACGCTACAAACTCTGAATTCTAAATGGATTAGGTAGTATTTGGAAAGCCATCACTGGTTACCCAGACTCCTCCGGCGGATAATACTATACCAACTGTATAAACAAATTATTAACTGGTGAACACCAAATCGAAAAGCTTCAACTCTACAATACAAAAATTGAAAATCGATGAAGAAACATTTAACAATGATATAAAACAAATTGAGAATTCAATTTACGATAATATCTGATAATCTAGAATACGTAACAGCCAAATTGAGAGTATTTGAAATATGTGAGTCTCTAACGGAAAGCTATATGTTTCTTGAAAACATTCTAGAAAATATTTTAAATTCAATTACATTCGCTCTTCTAAAAATAATACATAGCTCTATCATCACACCACATGACTTGGTCAACTCACCTCAAACCATTTCACAGTCAAAAGGAACAATCTACCTTTACCTGCACAAATGTCAACTGTAGCTTAATACCTAGACCTTGTTGAACTCCAAGTTTCTAAACGGAAACAAAAATTCCCCTTGTGGAACCTG
>CAXKVY010008112.1:10000-25395 GCA_964058915.1 Tetropium fuscum
AACTTCCAAATTGAAACAAAGTTAAAACAAAATTATTGCCTGAATCGTCCCCTCCAGAGTTCACACGGGAGAGGGGTCCGTCTCAGCCCACAGGATCTCAATATCGAAAATAATGCAAAGGAGCATGCCCAAGACCAGGCTGAAGCCATCCGCGTATAACACTTAATTAATTAAGATGATTATGTATTATATAGGATTTGTATTATATGCCTATATATTCGTTCTGATATGGGATATAATCTGAAAAAAAGGCGTACCTAGCGAATAAATTTAGTAACTGTAATTAGTATTTGCTTTAATTAGTATTTGTATTTAGTAATTAATATCATTTAGCAGCTGCCCTTAACATTACGCATGTTAAGGGCTGTCTGGCACCCACACCCACACGCGCCTCTAATGTTTCTGGCAGTAGCAATTCAGTATTCGTTATGTTACAAAATGGGAGTGATTCAATACTCAATTGATAGAAACTCATATCACGCCGACGTGTTTTACCTGTCCTTTGTGAGATATTTGAAAAATTTTTATAAATACAGATTATTAGTTTTTTAAAATTTACAATGTTTTGCCATTATCTGGATTTAGATCTGGGTTCAGTTGTGATACTGCATGATAAAATTAGCGTTTTATTACTTTTAGATTACACCTTTACATGGTTACGCCTTTGACATGATGGACCAGATTAAAATGATGAAATTAGAGGAGGCGTTCTGATCGAACCCACAAAAATGTAAAAATGTAAAATTGAAATAATTAATTTATGATTAATTATATTAAATTATTTAAGTGACATTTCCAAAACTAATATCATAAAATGTTACTGAAAGTGTTGAAGGATTAATATTTTAAATTGAAGGATAAATGATCACTAAAACAAATGGTATTTGTACAACTTCTAAGTGGTTCGTTTCCATATATATGTCCAGATATACAACTAGAAAGTGTATCTCCATATTATTCATCTATTTGCTTATTTCTCTATGTTATGAATTGTTACAAACCCAAGATTTCTTTTCGGATATTATATACATGCTACATTAAAAATGATATATACAAATAGGCACTCCCTAAGCATAGAGGTTAAGAATACGCTTGTGATTCATTATTTCTGTCACGTGATGTTAACCACTATGATACTATGTATGGTCCTTGTCTTTTATTGACAGTATTGTTGTACTACGTATATAAAAAGCACAAAATTCATGTTTGTGGCTTATTTTTAGCATAATACGGCGTCAAAGATTATTTCATAAACTAAAATCTGCTAGTGGTTGAACATGTCTAATCGAGGAATACTTCGCGAAGCTTGTTTCTATCATAAAATATTAAAGTTTAAATCGCCCCCTTATCTGCATAGCAATGTTTCATATAGAAGTGATGTACCTACACTATGTATATATACTTTATTATTGAATTTCGCTAAACCAAAATCTTCCTTTACCACAAAAACTATTTTTCTGAAATATCTTTCATTGTTTGAACATCTCATTCTTAAGATATCGTGTTCAAAAAAAAAGGCGGTATCCCTATGGACACACGGATGGATATACCGAATGACGGACGGACGAACATTCTGAAAGTTATTTAAAATTTGTAGACGAACACAATGATATAACATTTTTTGTTTCCCGAATTAAATTGGATATTTTAGTTTTCTCCCGATCAAATGCAATATCTACTATTCAACTTTCACAATGTAGAGTTTTACCTGAAAGAAATATAGAATAATAATGTGTATCGTGTATCACTTACTAAAATAATTTTAATGTATCTATAATATGTTTACTGAACTTTACTAAATTCATGTATAACAATCAATCTTAGGTATATTCATTCGATTTCCATAGTGTCCTCGGAAGTAAATTATGAAATAATTATTGTGAGGTGTATGAAGGGTTCTTAAGCAATACATGGAAATAGAATATTAAATGATAAGAACGCCACTGGTGATCGGTGAGATTTTACACCTACACATTATATTTTTTAAATGGTTATCTTATTATGCAGAATACCACATGTAGTAAGGATGACTACAATACAAAGCTATGAGATGACTTTGTAAATGTCAACTGGAATGTTAACCGACCTTGATAAATAAGTAGATAAGTCGCCCTGCCCTCATTAACAAAAATGTATCCTGTAAATACTTGCGTCGATAGTCAACAGATTTTAAGTAGGTGCTGTAGAGTAAGTTGTTTCAAATAAATAAATATAGATGTGGATTGATGGAGCGTGTAAGAGAGTATGAGCTGGTTCCACACACATGTATACCAAAGATGTAATGTTTAAATCTGAAATTATTGATACATGTTCTTGCTTTTAACTCTTATCCGGTATAATGTGTGTAAGTTGTAAATGTAGATGAAGGATGTATATTGGACACACAAGATGACAAAGTTTATATGAGATAATACAAAGTGTAAATTAGTATTCATTTGATATAAAATTGTATAAAATATTAGAGAAAATTGTTTTAAAAAAATCGCCAGAGTATGGTTGTTAGGAAAAATGTTAATTTTGAAGCGGGAATAATTAATTAATTAGACAGTCATTATAAGACAAAAGAGATTAAGAAATTTGCGAGAAACGGATAGATATAGAAAGAAGATACTGGGAAATCGTCACAGCATTAGTAGGAGGGGGTTAGTTTAGCTGAGGAGTGAAGCCGAAAAGGAAAAGTAAAAACGATATTGATAGATGGTTCGAGACTGGAGGAGAGACAACATAGCAGTAGGTAGGTAGCAGTAGTAGGTATTTGGAATAATTGTGCATGAACATAGAAGAAATTGTACGACTGTCGTCGTACAATCGATCGAATTGTGCAGACTGTCGAGACATTGAAAATTATTGGTAGTTAATAAGTAAGTTTAGTTTTTATTAATTACAGTTTATATTAGAATCTTGTACGCAAGGAGAGTAATCACTATATATTTTTTTTTTATTGTTTGATATATATACCTATTTTTCTTGAAATTAAATATATTAGAATTATATACATCATAAGCGTGCAACTCTGAACCCACCTGAAATAAGAGTTGAAGTTCAAAATAATATAAAAATTATAAATATAAATAAAGTTATAAATATTACATTTATAACACAACAGGAGAACCTATATGCTATTTATGCTAGTATGAAAAATAAATGAATTAAATGAAAGAAACCATGAAAGATGAAATAAATACAATGAATGCTAGTATGACTGAATATATAAGCACCATATTAGATATAATATAAGCACAAATTTAGAAATTATGAAGGAAAGAATGAATAATTTACGAAGAGAAGTAGGTAAGTGAGGAAGTTGATGAGAAGATAGAAAAGGTAAAAGATAATTTATTAGCTTGTGCAGATGCTAAAGTGAATGATAGTGTAAATGATTTATTTGAGACATGGCAAGTGAGAGATCAGACGTATCAAGATAGGCTAGACAAGCAAGATAAGATTATCAGCGATAATCGAAATCTGGTTCAGGAGACATTAAAAGCTTCTAATATTTTGTAATCATTCCACCATAATATCTTCATATCAGGTACCAGCAGATATAATTTTCCATGGACAAAAAGTGGACACCCAGTTACAAAAACTACCAAAACAAACTAAAAAACTACCAAAGACAAAGAAACATTTAAAATGGAACACCCTGTATATTTTTTTATCGGACGTTTAGATTTCATGTTCCGAACAAAAGTGTTCATATGCCTCTGATGCATGTCCGTCCAATCCTTTTCTTATAGAAAAGTTTCAACTATTATTAGATTGTTAAATCCGCTAAGTTTTTACGCTTACTTATTGCATCTAACGGCATAGGATATCTGTTTTTAACACTGTTGAGCTGTTGTGCTTTGCATCGTCGGAGATTTGCATATTTTTTATGTTCCTATAAGAGTTCAACCGGTGGGCCACCATTTTATGCTGTAACGACTAGGGGTGAAATATTACTTCTAAACTTCTTATGGTTGAGTTGGATTCGATATGACAACGAATATTGTTATATTAATAAGCATCTACAAAAATACCAACATATGTTATGAAATTGAATTTTACTAATAATTATAATAATAATGCTTGCTACTAACTGATAGTTTTCCAACAAATAACCAAATAACCTCGTATTATATATACTTGGGGTAGTTAAAATTGTGGAAATATGGCCATACGACGTATAATTTTCAACCGTCCGTAGATACTGTATATTACGGTGTAGAATGCGTTACGCCGGAAATATGATTTATCCCCAAATTATAAATTATTACTCCTTCAAAATGATGTGAGTGCATTGTCACTTTGAAATGGGTACATACCTACCTACCTACCCACATATCTATTGCATGTAGCATATAAAAAGAATGCAATTAGTATCTAGATGTGAATAAAAGGTGAGTAACCAAACTTTCACCGGTATTTATAGCACTAATGTCATAACTGTTGGGTACACATTTAATTCTCACACATTCTGCGAACATCATTTCTATGACCCTGACTTCATTCTAAGGATAATTACATAATACTTTCCTCGAAGAACAAGATCATGTTAATATTATTATAGAGTGCTCTTACTCGGTACAAAAGTGTGATAGACTACTGTACACATCTTAATTACTATAGTAATTAACAGTTGCTATTCAACCTTCCCTGCGGCTAGTTTTTACCGAATTAGAATCCGATAGTGTTTCCCAATGTAAAAATGATTACGTAACCTCTATAATATTAAAAGTTTAAATATTTCATTATTGCACAATAAATTGTGCAAAATGCATAATTTATAATCCTGTAACCACTCAATTAAATGCTCTGACATCGTTATCGTCACTAGTTTCAACTATACTGAAATGTTAGGTAAGGTAAACATTTTTTGTTAATTCGTCTGAAATTAGTAAATTCAATAAATTTTGAGCGCCATAGGTAATGTCGTAATGAGCCTATTTTTTACAATTAGATTTAGAATTAAAGTTTACAGGGTTCTAAGTTATTAAATTTTATGTAAAACGATTAGAACATGATTCTAATTTTCATAAGGCTAGGCGGGGTACAGGTGTACCCATACATATATTTTGGCATTACTTCAAAAATAAAAATAGGTAAAAAAAGCTTTTAAATTAAACGGTTTTATTTTAAATCATCAGTTGTACTAAAAACTACAAAATAATTAGGGCACAAACCTGGACCTTCCTGAGATTCTGACGTTTGGTAAGAAATAAAAACGTGGGCCGCATTTGAAATATGGTTTTCATGCGCCCCACTTTTTTATTTCTTACCAAACGTCAGAATTTCAGGAAGGACCAGGTTTGTGTCCTAATTATTTAAATTTTTTGTACAACTGATGATTTCAAATACAACCATTTAAGTTAAAAGTTTTTCGGTATATTTTTATTCTGTAGATTTTAGTTTTTCTAAGTTCTACTACCAAGTTCCATATATGGGACTCGTTAAAAGCAACCAAATAAGCTCAGTTACCTTAAACAAATCCAAATACCAAGTTTGAGACAAATCGGTTCATAAACTCGAGAGCGAAAATCAAAATGGCGAATCCAAAATGTTGGATTCGCCATTTTGATTTTTAAAAGTTAAGTCAAATATTGTGTTGAGTGACCTTAAACAAAACCAAAGTTTCAAGTCTGCCTCTTTTGTTTTTTTAAGTTTAAATAAAAAATTGTATTGAGTGACCTTAAACATCGCAAAATATAAATATATAAAATATAAAAATCCGCCATTTTGATTTTATTGTAATAATAAAAATATTAAATTGTATTGGCATATATAATACAACAAGCGCTCTGGGGTTGCCGAAAATATTTGTCATTCTGAATACGAGTTGCTGCTGTGACGAAAATAATTCCGAGCACGAAGCGAGAGTAACTATTTTCCAAAAACAACAGCAACGAGTAATGAATGAATGACAAATATTGAAGCAAAACTGAGAGCACGAGTTGTATTCGGAGGACAATTCAATGAAACAATAATGTTAATTTTGAAGAAAATCAAATAGTATATAATTAAATGCCAAGTGTATGATTCTTCTTGTTGAAACGTTTATCTGACATAAATATTGTCGCTGGAATCTGTTGCCCCTCATTTGACGTAAATATTGTCAGTGTAATATACTATTGCATAAGCTGAATTACATTGGTGAAAAACGATGAGATGAAGTGTCACCGGAACACCATTCACCCACCAAATTTCAAGTCTCTGGCTCATCGGCAAGTAGTGGAAAAAGCTGTTACAAGATTTGAAACAAACATAAATATTCGAAGTCAAGCTAAATAAATAATTATTGAATTTTTTTTAATTATTGCTATCTTTCACATAGATACTTATACATATCTATATTTTTATATAATATAATAGTAAAAAAATGAACCAGTTCGTGCTACTTGCTATAAATTAGCATATTTTCTGTATTAGGGTGCGTTTGTACCCCTCCAGGACTTTAATAGGCGTCAATTTTTTTATTTATGTTATGTTATTTATGTCAATGTTTTTATTTATTATAAAAAAAATCAGGAGTAATTTACGCTAGTGTGGTATTCGGTAAGAAAATTTCACATCCCAAGTATAAATCAAACCTGACATTTTACTATAGTGCAATTTGTATTTGATGTTAAATTAAACTTTATAGAGAATAATAAATAAAAATATTATATCCCAGATATACCATATTATTAACAAGTACATTATTTAGTGGTTGTAAAGAAAATAGATAGGATGGCAATGTGTAGATCATATAATATATGTTTACCTTCTCAACTGTCAAAATTTGCACTTATTACCTCGCATCGAAAAAATTTCCGGAAATTTTTCAGGTATCCATGGTAACGAGTCAAAATAAAGACATCTTATTGGTTTCAAAGTAGAGGTGTGAAATTTTCGTTACAATGTACTTCGAATTTATGCACCCAAAATTACAGTTCAACAGATGTTTTCAACCTTTATTCCAATCGAAGCCATTATTATTCACGTTATGATCGAGATTTGATCAGCTGGTATAGAGCAATTTGAAGTGATTTTAACGATCCGTTGGGAGATGAACTACAATATCTATGGTCAAGATTGGAAATAGTTACTATGTAAAAAAAACTATACCAAAAAAAAACGTTACTATTTTAGTTGCGGAACTAAATTGAATTTGCACCATTGCCATTGGGTCGTTTTTTTAGTGTACCTATTAAAAAAACTAATAAAATTTTATTGATCCTTTTTTATCTTTTCCTACGAAATACTGACCGAATGTTTCCATTTAGCTATGACATTATAAAATGTTGACATTGGAGGTTTAGAAGCTTACAAAATAAAATAAAAATAATAGTGCAAACAATAGTTATTTGTGTTCCAAGGCACTAAAATTTTAAATGGCAAATGAACCACCTGGGGGGTATAAAGAAACTAGTGTCTAGGTGCACATTATGTTTTTTCGAAATCGATAAATCATTAAATTAAAAAAATATTACTTTTTAGATTAAAAAATTATGCCACAAATACTGCAAAGCGTTTTTAGCATGTTAATTTGACGTTTATCTGTCAATCCACCTACTTGAAAAATCGACAAACAATGGATTACCTCACTGATTATTGCTCGTTCTTTACTGCCGATTTCGACGTTATTTAGTTCATATTTCGAAAAAAATGTTATAAAAGTATTCCAAAATTTTTTCGCTGAACTTGCCTAACAGTATTTTCCAGATCACACCATATCAAGAAAAGATTGCACAACAACTTGTACTATTGCTTTGACTTACTAGACAATAAACTCGAAAGTGGACTCTAGAGTGGCTTTATGGGCAGCTTCTTTGATTTTCGCCGAGAGACATTCATTCTCATGATCCCTTTCCATATGTGACGAAATTTAGACAAGTTACTTGTCTAAATTCTCACTACGAGCAAACTTTCATTACCTTGGCAACAATAAACTTCAAGAGCAATTGGATTTCAAAATGATATTTTATAAAATTAATAACGTAAAAGATACGTTGATTTGTACTTTTAATGATGTTGGTAGAAAAAGTATGTGCCAAAAGTTATTTTATTTTGTTCGAAGGGATGGGCACCGTCTTCGGCGTCGTGTCCCAAACTTCCCTTCTCACAAAATAAAATATCACATTTAGCACATATGATAAATAACTCTTATTAAAATGTTTCGTAGTAACTGATGATCACCACTGTGCCCAGTGCTGCCAACAGCACTGGGCCGATACTGTTGCGTTTGTGCATTTGTTCGAAAATCACTAAATATGTATAGTTTTTAACCGCATATTGTTCTCGCTTTGAAATATAAGTTTTGAAAATTTATAATATAACATTTCTTATAGCTATTCCTGTTTATTTCTATTAAATTCCCTTTCAATAATAATAATTAATATTTGTCCCTACTAAAATAGATAACTTCTACCCTAAATATTTAAACTAGTAGCATATAATTAGATATATCTGCTATTAACCTAATGTTCTCTGTTACTATTATTACCTATCAACCCGAAGGAAATTATTTATTTAAATGTTGTTATTATAAACGACATAACGAATCAGACTTGTTCGTAATGAATGAATTTTGGTATGCGATACACCTTGTATACGGCAGGTAAATGATATTGAAGAGCTGAAAACGAAAGTGAAGATGAATCAAGGTAACTAGGATGTAACCTTGGAGTCACTTTCCTCTGTATGTCCTCGGAGCTTACTTTAATGTCTGGAGGTATTTATATTGTAGAATTTTATGTGAGATATTTTTGTCTTTGTCATATCTTCATATAATTAATATTTATTAGCTCTGAGTCGAGTCGAATAGCATTGTGAATATATGAAAATTACATAATATTAATATATTGTGAAATTGGGAAAAAAAGTAGGTATGATTGTGTGCTTTCTGATGATGAACATATTTTGCTGTTCAATGTACTAATTACGCTGGGAACGTACACAACTCGTAAAGGTATGCAGCTTGCGTGCACGAAAACATGCAAAATCAATGCAATTTTTAGCAATGTTAAATCCCAACGTTGGTAAAAAATAAAATGCTTATTTCTTACTCGTTTGTAAATGTCAATTTATCAAAACACGGTATTAACCAAGAAATGGTATTTTTTCAAGTTACTTAGTAACTTGTAATTTTTTAAACGGTTTTATTTAGCTTGACTTCATATATTTGTTTGTTTATATCCCCAGTGGTACAAACATATTGGGAAAATATTGTTTCATCATATTGGTAGAATATTGTAAGCGACAGATTTCTTATATTGTTTTTAGTTATGTTAAATTACCACCACATATGCTATCCGTATTAGTAATAAATATTAAATAGTAGACCTATATTGGCAAGTTGTATTGGTATATTATTTTATCTACATATTCTACCCATTGGCATCATTTTGGCAAACTACACTGCTGGCCAATAGGTTGGAATAATTCAAATTTTTAGGGTAAGTTTCGATACATATATCTTCTGAACGATATGGAATATCAAAATACGGATTTCAGGACGTTTTTGGAAATTTCATCGACAAAAACTGGTCTGAATATCAATTTTCCATTATGCTCAAAAAAGGAATATACGGGGGTGTAAACTAAACCCCTAAAAAAATCAAAATTTCATTCTTACCGAGAATTTAGGAAAACCAAAATCGAGTTAAATTTTTTATACCGGGGTAATCTATGGACCAATTCGAAAAAACAAATTTGGCCGATTTTTGATATCTCGCTTATTTTTGAATATACGGCGTTTTTATTGAAATTAGGACAATTTTTTGGAAATGTATCTCTTACTTTTTAAAAACAAAGTAAGTAATGGATTTTTTTCTTATTTTCAAGTAAGCTTACATGCCTCTAGCTGCCTCAGTAGCTAGAATTGACATTTCTTATACAGGGTGCCTGCGAAAACATTTAATAAGCATGTGTCACGAAAAATCTGTATATTTAAATAAACTGTGTGCAGAACCCTGTATGATTAAAATGAACGATAATTTTAAAATTTTAAAACTGTGAAGGGAAACCTTAGAAAAATATCTCGAAACGGTTTTTTATTTTTCTTGATCGGATGAGTATTATCATAATTTACAGTTTCGTTGTAATTACACGGTAAATCCCTATATAAAACATTTAAAAAACTTGCGGTAGTAACGATTAGCTGGTGATTATGATAATACTCATCCGATCAAGAAAAATAAAAAACCGTTTCGAGATATTTTTCTAAGGTTTCCCTTCACAGTTTTAAAATTTTAAAATTATCGTTCATTTTAATCATACAGGGTTCTGCACACAGTTTATTTAAATATACAGATTTTTCGTGACACATGCTTATTAAATGTTTTCGCAGGCACCCTGTATAAGAAATGTCAATTCTAGCTACTGAGGCAGCTAGAGGCATGTAAGCTTACTTGAAAATAAGAAAAAAATCCATTACTTACTTTGTTTTTAAAAAGTAAGAGATACATTTCCAAAAAATTGTCCTAATTTCAATAAAAACGCCGTATATTCAAAAATAAGCGAGATATCAAAAATCGGCCAAATTTTTTTTTTCGAATTGTTCCATAGATTACCCCGGTATAAAAAATTTAACTCGATTTTGGTTTTCCTAAATTCTCGGTAAGAATGAAATTTTGATTTTTTTAGGGGTTTAGTTTACACCCCCGTATATTCCTTTTTTGAGCATAATGGAAAATTGATATTCAGACCAGTTTTTGTCGATGAAATTTCCAAAAACGTCCTGAAATCCGTATTTTGATATTCCATATCGTTCAGAAGATATATGTATCGAAACTTACCCTAAAAATTTGAATTATTCCAACCTATTGGCCAGCAGTGTAGATTGGCATGTTATGTTTATTACATATGTTACCGATATTAATAAGAAATTGTAAATATTGGACCAATATGGGCATCAGAGTTTTAAATTACATCGGTATGATATTTCCATTGCATATCTATATGCTACCTGTATTGGATATAAATATTTAATATTAGACCCGTAAATGACTCCTCGCGTCAGTGATATTCTTCTATTCGCCAGTAAAAATCCTCTTACCGTGCGATAGTCCGTCGGAATTCCCGGTCTTGGATGCACAGAGAAAACCCGAGGTATAACCAAATGGGACATTCACCATTTGGGAATGCATGTTTTTTTTTACATTGAAAATGGATATTGACGACTCTCTCCATTGGTCGAGACCAAAGGTATAGGCAAAAAACGGGAAAAAGTTTTTTTTAACTTCTAATACTCACAACTTTTATTATAAATAAGCTAGAACAACAATTTAAATTTTATTCCTTATCCAATTTCCTTTTTATAATAATTTCATTAAAAAATATATATAAACTATATTAAAAAACAGAAATATTTAAAAAAAAAAAAGGCAACAAATTTCCAATATTTTCTTAACTCACCCTGCATAACTTTCTTATGCAAAATAAAGTCCATTAAATTGAGCAATGGCAAAGGCGAGTTTAAAAGAATATTGGCAATTTGTTGTCTTTTTTTAAATATTACAGTTTTTTTAATATAGTTTATAAAGTTATTTTAATGAATTATATACTAAAAGAAAGGAAATTTAATGAGGAATACAAAATTGTTGTTATACCTTATTTAGAAAAAAAGTTGTGTTCAAATTAAAAAATATATACTCTCTTTTTCAGTTTTTTGTCTATATCATAAGTCTCGACCAATGGAGAGAGTAGTCAGTTTCCATTTTCTATGTAACAAAACATGCCTTTTAAAATTGTGAAGGTCCCATTTGGTTATACCTCACTTTTTTTAGCTCCGAAACTAGAAGGCTTTCGCACTCCATGCGACGGACTACTAGTAGTATTATATAGGTACTATTTATGCATCTGACAAAAAATTTCCAATGTAATTACCTGACCACTTCTAGGCCTTAATAGTTCAAAATGTTTTAAAAATAGCAACAACTAATAACAAAATGTTATAGAACCAAATATTATAGTAACAGTTTAGTATTAGTAGTAAACAATTAATATATGTATTATGGTTGAAGACTCCCTAGCACCTCATTTATCTCGGGGATTCGCCATAATATAACCTTGGTGCTGGGGCACTTAAGTATTTTCAACTTTGGCGTATAATATACTATTATATCCAGGTCCAGATTTATAGCTCTACAATAACTGTTAGTTCATGAATTCTATAACACTTAAAAGTATATCTTGATTTTATTAAAGATCTTTAATATCAGCTAGGCTGAAATCAGCTTGCCAAGATGGTGTACTTAATAGCACCCTGGTCTCGCAAAGCCGCGTGATGGATAAGTGCTCGACATTAGCTGCATGGCATATCGTCAGAAGCTAGAAATCATAATTGGTCTGCTGTCAGCTTTGCCCAGCATATGCGGTCTCTGCCTATATCCGTCGACACAACGGGATATTACAGTGTTAATATGTGGTATTACCATCTAAAGCATACGTGCGGTAGTATAGAGATACAGGTGGGTGTTGCCTTATGCTGCGGGGGATATTGAGTCCTTGTGTAAAATGAGACGTCTCGGATATAATGGAATTATTTCCCACCGTCAGGCAGATACAAGACAATAGGCAGATACAAGACAGGAGGTGTGCGGTGAGCTACCGCACACCTCCTCGATCAACAACTTATTACAACTATCTTTGCTGTGGAGTTTTCGGCTCCTGCCAAAAAGAACATCATCTTGAAAGTAGGGGAGAAACGGACAAATTATCGCTATTTACTCTCTAAGATCGTGTTTCTTATTATTGGCTCTGTCGGAGGTATATATGTGACAATCACTGCTACCAGAATTAAAGATTATATCAGTATGCCATCAATCAGCAGTTATAGCCAGTAAGATGCAGAAGGTCGTCATACTTGACTTATTACATCTACTCAGACCACATGATTGTGGCCGTAATAACCACTTACGAAAGATAGTAAGAAAAAAATAAAAACTATAATTATAAAGCAATATAATAAGTCTAAGTTAATCTATAATAAGCTAGCTCAAGAACTAGCAGCTGGTCCACCGCATTACCAAAATGAGAAAACCACCAAGCTTACACATTCTCCACATAACATAATATTCCTAGACGCTTCAAAAGAGGTATTCAAAATGTATTACATTTTTTTTATCTGTTTCACATTTTAAATTTATGGCGATGTCGATAGTGCCTTATTTTTTTACTATCAATGCATAGACATCGTTTGGGAGCAAAGTCAAAGTAGGTGACGGGGCAGGGGAAGGGGACGAGGACGTCGATGAGGACAATGAGGAGGATAATGACGAGGACGACGACGATGAGGAAAAAGAAGAAGAAGAAAAACCGGCAACAAAAAAAAACATACTACTATATTTTTTTGCATTCGTTTTACACATATAATTTATTACATATATAATTTCCGTATATAATATCGCTTATAAATTAATAATAATAAATTGCAAACATTTGTGAATTCATTTATAACCGGGCGACACCATGTATTCAACAAGACAACGATGCAACGAAAAAAACACGAAAAACTGCGTATTTCTAGGTTAAAAGGCAAAATATTATGTTTAAGCTTAATTGAGCATAAAGTAAGCAGCACTGTCGGCTGACTGAGGCAGCTGAATGACCGCGTTCGTCACGAAAAGTTGCTCGATTCGCTATGGAAAAAATTCAGTGTATAACTTCTTTCTACTTATTACCAGCCAAGTTTCGAATGTATGTTAAGTAGAGCGACTGCTACGCGTTAAGAAGTAATTGTTTCGTATATGGGCCTCTATTTGTTTTACAGTAAAAAAAATATTTAAATCCATATAACAATACGATTCTTAGTTACGGGTTTTTCGTTAGTAGAAATTTAATTTGATTATGAAAAATTTTAAAAAATGGCATGCCGAAAGATTCTGTTACTACCTAGTGACTACAATAATTTTCATCAAGATCATGCAAGGATGCGGACATTTCGAAATTTCAACGACAGTGTTGTAATAAGACGCCATATTAAAATTTTTCAATTGGACGCAGCACATTTTGTTAAGCCATTCTGTATCTTGCCATTGAAATACTCCAATTTCAACGAATTCAGAATTTTTTTCCTATATATTATCGTATTTTAATTTTTTCGCATTTTTTAACTTTGGCACTAAATATCGCAGCGAAATTTTTGAAATTTTTTTAAATGCTTTATCGTTGAGTAAAAACGTCCACTGAACAACTTTTGTTCGAAACTTTTTTCTCTAAAATCATTACTTTTTCCATTATTGAGAGAAAAAAGAAAAAAGTGCCGCTTTTAAAATAATTTTGCAATAAAAAACCATCACGCCTATATTGCTCATTGTAACTTTGTAATTGCTTAAGTATATATTATATATCTTTAGGATCTTTTATTTAAGTCCATTTTCAACGGGGCCCGTCCAAAGTCCAAATCACGTTGTTTTTCTTTTCACACACCTACTAACTGGGAAAACGAAAATCGTGAGTGGAGGGGCAAAACTATTTAAATAGCACGCGCTACTAGTTATACTGTAGCGTCGCCTACAACTTTTTCTGAATCGATGACGAACCTTAAGTCTGTGCCAACGCACAGTGGTTCCGGTGACGGTCATAGCCACAAAAATGTCACGTTGTTAAATGTCATTTATTATCTGTCACTCAAAGTGAACATTCCGTGTAATTTATAATGGAGGTAGAAGTCAAAGTTACGTATATATTTTTCATTTTCATAATATTTAAAAGAGAAATATGTCATTCGCAGTTTTTATTTATGCTGCTCAGAATTTTTTTTAAATGAAATTAGAATTTCGATTACATAGCCTAAATTTCGATTTTCCAGCTTTTATTTTCATTTGTCCAGCCTGAATTTCGTTTGCCCAATCCTTATTTTTGTTTGTTCAACCTGAATTTGGTTTATCCAACCTGAAGTTGGTTAGCACGACCTGAATTTAGTTTGCTCGGATTTAATTTTGTTCGTCTAACCTGGCTTTCATTTGCTTAACCTTTATTTCCGTTTACCCAGCCTGAATTTCATTTGTCCAACCATTATTTTCGTTTACCCCACCTGAAATTCGTCTGCTCAACCTGAATATCGTTTGCCCAGCCGAACTTTTTACTGCCCAGCGTGATTTCTCTGCCTAACGTGATTTATTCCTGTTACCATTCTACAGGGAAATCTTACTTTTCCATTTTATAGTTCCCATTCCATTTTATTTTTAATAAAATTTGGCAGACAAATGTTATTAAAATGACGTCTTTAGAAAATAATTTTTTCCTCATTTTTCATTGCGGGAGAAAACATGTTTCTTCCATTTTCGACTTTTTCGTTTTGAAAGGGGCAAACCCTGGATCATATGGGCAAAATGAATGCTCCAGCAAAACCGCGTCTTTTATGTTTATATTGCAAGACTTGTTTTTAGATAGATTATTTTTTTATTTTCCGGTGGAGCAAAAAAATCCATTGT
>CAXKVY010008113.1:0-20965 GCA_964058915.1 Tetropium fuscum
TCGAATTAAATACATTAATTTTAATTATAAAATACATTCATTTAAAGAGGTGGTAGAGAATCGAAAATGAGACTTTCCCTAGAAAATAGATTTTCAAAGTACCCAGAAATAATAAATTTAGAAAAATTATGTTTAATTTAGAAAAATTTAGAATTTAGAAAAAATCCGTGATTTTCAGAATTTGATTACAAGCTTCGTTCTCGAGATATTAAGTTGGAAACTGAAAAAATGTCATGTCAAAACGCAGAAATTATATTGTTGAAGTTTTAAAAAAATTTTGGTACCTCTTAAAATACTAACATTTTTTCATCTCGGATTTCAGTATTTTCGACATGTTTTTAAAGTTTCAAACCCAAATTTCAAAAAATGACGGCCTGATCCAAATTTTGCAAGAGTAACTTTTTTTTCAATCAAATGTGGAATTTTCAGTTAACAATGCCCATACTTTTTTATGAGATGGGTTGTTATTATTCGATAGAAAATACCCGTCAAAATTACCCGTCATTTTCGATTTTCTATAACTCTATGACCCCCTAAAGAATAAATATATTAAAAGCTGGACCACCCTCTGCAAATCAAAACTCTTTTGTTTTGACCTTGCTTTTTGAAATAAAAAAAGACTGAGATGAAAAAAAAACAATATCCACTTCGTAGACAAATAGGTATATCTATTTGTATTTAATAACATCAATCGACAATAATTAATAATATCGATTTTTACATATCTTGCAACCATTTTGACCTTTTAATGGGTGATGATGGGGTAGTTTTTTGTCATGGGAGCTCGGTCTGATCCTTTCAATTTGACAGAGTATTCCTACATAGTTACAGTGGTTTGCAATTAGCAACATGTGCTATTTATCCTGACTATAACCGAAGACTGTCATAAAAATTATCATGTATATTTCTAGATAAGCAAATATATACATATAATTTATTGCAGACCATTGCATATCTTGATTTATCTTGACCGGCTACCGAAGTAGATGTGATCAAATGTTTAAATTACTATGTATGATTGGAAAGATCGGCTATATTTATCTCTGTATGATTTTTCTGATGCATAATGTTCCCCCTTGCATTAACTTTAAAATTGCTGTCAAATTACCTTGAAAGGGGACTAGTACTCGCGAATGCAAAGGGTTGGTTATAAATTTAATTAATTAAATTTCAGAGGAGACGTTCTGTGGGAGAATGTACATTATACAATTTATATGATGTATCTGTGATACAGTGGCATGGGGTGATATTTCAAATAAGGGAAGGAATTCTTAGAAACCTACCTATTTGTAATGTAACTAAATTTTTGTAATTTTTGACGTAGCGTCTAACTACACAGTTGACTTCACATCGGTTGTTTCATCTAGAACATTAGCAATTAAACGAGTATATTTAATTTCAGATAAAATTTTGTTTAAAATAATAGTGACATCATCCGAAATTAAACCATTACACTAGTTGATTTTTTAACCAAATGTCGAATTTGCCAGTTAAAAGAAACTAGGTCTATAAAGTTTTATCAGTAGTTATTTTTAATGTTTCTATACGTATCAACCACTATATGATGACCTGGTATATTAAACTAATATCATTGAATATCATATTATTTATATCCATGGCATATTCGTTCGTGGTCTCATTTACTCGGACATGACGTCTTCTTAGTAAAACGTTGTCAGGAAATATAATGCTCATCATAAATTATGATGTGAGGTGGCTATTTAAAAATTATAATAATTTAATTAATTCCAGTTTTTATCCAGTCCCAAAACCTAAATAAAATAATAGCATGCAGTTTAATACTCGTATACAATAAATTTAGTACATATATACTTTAAGGGAATCAGTGCTTCCCTTGCTGCCATGGACCGTACGCCCATGCTGTGAGAGAACATGTAGCTAATGTGAGACAATATTTACTCTTAGCCCCTTTTACATTATCTCTATGTAAGGTATAATTTGTCAATGGATTTGGATGAAATAAACTTGCGATATTTTCACTCACGCAATTATCCGGTTCTTGGATGATAAACGAATTAATGCTTCATATTTTAGTCATCATGCATCAATAATATTTGGGGAGATTCTACATATATCATAATGTATGAATTAAAATTAGGATATTATGGTATTATATAACAATTGGAGCGCCATACAAGGGATTATTAATACATCGAGTAGTTTCATGTTGAATATTGAGCATTCATTATATGTATATATATATATATATATATATATATATATATATATATATATATATATATATATATATATATATATATATATATATATATATATATATATATATATATATATATATATATATATATATATATATATATATTGTGTTATCATAATTGAGATGGCAAATAAGACAATAATGCTCAATGTTCTTATGTCAGACGAATAAACATACAAACAGGCACACATGTATACACTAGAATGTCGTACTTTCCGGCAGGGAGATGGAGCGATGTCCTGGGGAACCATGTCTTGAGCGCGATCCAAAGCCCGTGAGGCTTTTCATTCCAGCAAAGAGTCGGCGCCTCATGGAGGAAGTTTCAGTGTTGGAGGGCCCTTGTCTATTGTCTGCATTAATTATACAGGGAGGTCAAATTTCAATGACTTGCGCAACTATTAATGGGGTATGCGTAACAGAGACGTGGAAAAGTTAAATTAGCAAAGTTTCCAAAGTTGTCGTACTATAAATTATTGGTGTTTTGAGGCCGTTTTTATAGATTGGCTATTGCAATGATTTCCTATAAATCTTAGGATTTTGAGTTTTGAGTTTAACGTAGATATTTGAGAGAGTAATTTTTCGGTTCGTTTTTTTAGTAGGGGTTTTAAAAAATATATGAAATAATGTTGTTTACTGAACCGTCTCCGGGTAACTTAAAATTAAAGCATTATATGCATTTTTATATGCCCCTATTACATTATTATATCGCTATGCAACCGTATATCGAGAGGTATTTTGTTTTTAACATTTATAATGAAGTAGTAACTGCAGTTCCGATCGATGCCCACGGAGTATCCATCAGATTGATATATTGTAATTTGGGGAAAATGTGAATTCTGTGATTTAAGAAAGAGCAAAGAGCCACACCACAAGGCACTTCTCCCAAAAATAATTGCTCTTGTGAAAAAAGGGTTAATAGATGACCTAACTTAAAATATGTGGAAACATATTATACATTATGGAACATGCAAAAAGTGCCTTCAGCCTTCAGCATCCTAGATCAAACCTGTGAACGGCACACACCGAGTTTGTTTCCCATTTAATTAACATGGGAAAAACGACGTTTTTACTCAAACATGAATAGCTGGTAGAAAATGTTTTTAATAATTAATATTAATTAATAATTTCTGATGGCAGAATTTTATAGAGAATTAAATTTCCTACAAGAAAGGTCCTTAGTACTAAACCTGTGAATTCATTATTTTCAAAGATCTCGTTTAAACATTCTTTTAAAAATCGGATTTCATTCAATTAATTCTAAGGATAATGATTAATGATAATTAATTAATTAATAACAATTAATTATTATTAAATTAATTATAAATAGTTATAATTAATCAATTTTTTTTTTATAATAAATTATTCTTGTTTCTTCAGCTGTTAAATGAACGAACAAAAGAGAAACTAGAAAAGTCAGAAAAGTTTCAAAGCATTACAGAAAATCGATGTATTTAGGTGAAGTAACTAAATATCATTATAATAGCAATTAAATAAAGTTTCCGAGCCCCCCTTTTTTTCATCAGTCACCTACTTTATACTCTCCGAGGCACAAAATTTAAATATCAACATCATAAATCAGTTTCAAATAGTAATATCAATCGGACAGTCCAGAAAATATTAGATATATAACTTTCCTTAAAATTAATTGAATGAAATCCGATTTTTAAGAGAATGTTTAAACGAGTATATCTTTGAAAATAATGAATTTACGGATTTAGTACTACAAACCTTTTTTGTAAAAAATTTAATTCTCTATAAAATTCTGCTATCAATTTTTTTTTAAATATATCTATCAGCTATTCGTGTTTGAGAAAAAACGTCGATTTTCCCATGTTATTTAAAAGGGAAACAAACTCGGTTTGCACCGTTCACAGGTTTGATCTAGGAAGCTAAAATTTTGGGAGAAATTATTTTAGGTCCAATGCTAAATCATTAGCCAATGAGACCGAAAAAAAATAAATAGAAAAAAAGCACCCTACTATTTATCCCTACTATTTATCTTTAATAAAATTAAGAAACATAAATGTAGTATAAACTTAAATGAAGCAACTGTATATATATATATATATATATATATATATATATATATATATATATATATATATATATATATATATATATATATATATATATATAGTATATATATATTATATATATATAGTATATATATATATATATATATATATATATATATATATATATATATATATATATATATATATATATATATAGTATATATATATTATATATATATAGTATATATATATATATATATATATATATATATATATATATATATATATATATATATATATATATATATATATATATATATATATATATATATATATAGTATATATATATTATATATATATAGTATATATATATATATATATATATATATATATATATATATATATATATATATATATATTATATATATATAGTATATATATATATATATATATATATATATATATATATATATATATATATATATATATATATATATATATATATATATATATATATATATATATATATATATATATATATATATATACTGCACGTTGAAAAAGAATAATCTTAAAACAATCATTTGAACTCTGAAATCTTAACCTCTTTGCTAATTTAACTTTTTTAAAGGCGTTTCTGCTAAACCCCTAAAATTCATAAATTGGCAAACCAACCGGCCAAGTTGCATATGACATATAAGAGGAAAAGTTTTGCACATCTATAGTATGAATATGGTAAAAATATATCTACATATCCGGTGCTTATAAACATTTTCTGTCTACTAGAACATTTAGCAAAACGCTGTTGTAGCTTAGACATTAACTTATAGATGATTGATTATTGGGTAACACCACGTAGAAAAACGTTTTAGTACTATTAAAAAACGAATCATCATGTAGTGTCCGATGGTGAAAACTTTCGTCAACACTAATAGGAATCATAATATTTAGCAACATACTATTTACTACGTATGATCCAGTATGAATACCAGTTAGTAATATTACATTTCCTAAATATTTTCATTGGAACTTAAAAAAATAAAAATCCGAGTTCAGAATTTTCAAAAATATTTCGTAGATTTGGTAAAATTGCGAGTTATTACTAAAAATTTTAAAATCTGAGATTTCGGTAATTTGAAATACATTTCTGACATCTCGGATTTTTTAAATTCCGTATTATAACCGGAATATTAAAGTAATATTCCGAGTAATAACACGGAATTTAAAAAAAAACTTTTATTCTAGGTGTTTCTAGAAAAAATTTGGATTGAATTAGATAAAAACAGGAAAGAAAGAATAACGCAATATTATACCTAAATTAATAAAAGAAGAAAATTATACATCAATTATTCCTAAACTTTGGTGTGATGATACAAAATGAGGAATTTGCCCTATTTCAAATAAAAATAGGTATGAAATAAATATACGTACTACATATGTTGACAAAAAAAAAAGGAGCGTTTTGGTGGCAAAATATTATGTAAATTATTGAAATTGTAAGTAGTGAATGGTATGATGATACTTTTCATATTGATACGCTGGAATACGTATGCAAAACTTTGCCTCTAACTAATAAATACTTGAAAATTTGGGCAACAATTAGTAGATTCACTAAGGATTGCTAAATCTATTAGTTTAAGAACGTTAGTTAAGATCTACACTCAAAAAACAGTGAAAATATCTATATAAATGGGTTAGATATCGGTTTCAAATATGCACAACGAAAATCATTATTACATTTGCTGATAATTATTTTAACATTAGTTATTATAACACATACCTACTAAACCTTGCTAATTTAGTAATTTTAAATAACATAATTAACAAAGATAATAAGTTAAACATTAACATGAAAATGAAATGATTGCAGTCAAGCTGTTGAGTTAAAATTCACTTACCTGTTACAAATTACGACTATTTTTAAAAATAATTCACGAAAATGTATTTCATTGTGAGACAAGAGGGTAATAATAACAAATTAAATTTGCAATTTTAAAACGCCACCGTTATGAAAACCGCGAAAGCATATTTAAATTTTTACTGCATCGTTTAGCGTTCCAAAATTACTACCGCGGAACACAATGCCTCTTAAAAACGTAATTTTATGTAATAGAACATAAATTTGTTATCCACTTTATCATCTACTATTAAAGAAACAGTAATTCAGTTTTCCTTATTTGACTAAAGTTTGAGCTACAAATTGGAGTCCCCAAATATTTCCATTAAAATAATTTAGTTTCATAAATTAGAACGTAGTGTTTTATATTGAAGAAGAACAAAATAACAAGAAGGCATATTTAAAAAAATCTTAACCATACAATAGAATTAGCTACTATTACATACTATTCGCTACTATTACCCTATTTTCATATTATTCCGAAATTCCCATTTTTTAGTGCATACAGTATTTGCCGGAACAATTAGTTGACGCTTTAGCCTCAATTAGGACATTACATATTCACCCCCAGATTCGAAATAGGATTATATCTTGGAAAGGGATAAAGAAGTAGGAGAAGGAAAATTATGAAGACTAAATAATTACAATACGGCATGCATAACAAATCTATTATAAAACTTTTAACTGCGAAACCAGTTCCTGGATTGTTGGTGACAACCACTTTAAAACGGCGCTAGTACTAAGTGTTACTTATCATTGTATATCGATACAGTAGAAGATATTTTTTATTACAAAAATAATTGAAATCCTGTATTATAATTAATGTTTGACTTTTACAGTTTTAATATTTCCGTCAATATCACTTTGAGGTTAAATTTGAGATATGATGTGAATTATTGTGAGTTTGATTCTGCGGCTTTGTTTGGTTATAGATAGAAGAGACCGGTATCAAGCCAGGCCTTCATTTCAGGCAAGATCTTGCGGGACTCCTACATCTGCACTACCATGGACTAGAATATATTAAAATAGTTGTCATATTAAATTTAAAAATTTTCAAACTTTAACAAATGTTTCACAAAGTTTTGTGATCTTGGAAATTGTTTAAAACTGTAAAATTCATGTATAGTTACATACAGAATAATAATATTTGTAAATTATTTTACTGACAAATCCTTTTTCAGTATAGTTCAGTATAGTACAGTTTTCTAGAGACGATTATACAGTACAGTAGATGTATTCTTTGAAACTATATTTAAATCAAAAATTTATAGATAGGATGAACTAAATACATGCTAATGTGATTTATATAGAATTCGTTTAAGCCCTTGAATGGGTTTGAATATCTGTCCAAACTCATCCAAATGTTCGACTAGCGAATGACATAACCGTAAAATGAAGAAATTTTTACAACTTTAACCCATTTTTTTTTGGGTTTACAGACCCAAAGTTCATAAACTTGTTCCGTAGCTCTCTGAACTAATAATTTCTGTTCTTTTAAAAATTACTACAAAAAATAGTCTCTTTAGATATGTTCTTAGTCTAGAGGCTCCCCTGTTGTGGGATGAGTTGCAATATATTCTAACATAATTTCTTAGTGACGTTCTTCGAAATATTAACAATTAAGACCATTTTCTAAAGATTTTTTTGGAAAATCACAAATTTGACAGTTGCCAGATGTTGGCTGTCAACTTTAAATTTGTGCATTTTAAGTTATTTTGGAAGCAGACGTGATTGCCGCATGTTGCTGTAGGGTGAGTTAAGGTCGGGACGGAAACTTTTAATTAAGTTTCTGATTAAGTATTCTCAAACTAACTAATTAACTTTTTCTGATTTTCTTCTGGTTTTATAAACTTAGAAGTTCTAAGTCTCCTATCCCAAGAACTAAGAAATCATAAGGAAAGTGAAATGGTCATATAAAAAGCATAGTCTTTAGTAATAAACAACATAGTAAACCTTTAATGTTACCTGTTCATAAAATATGTGCTTACTATAAATATAACTATAATATTTACTGTTAGTAAACCTATTTGGATGTTTAATATGACCGTTAAAGTAATATTATATACAGCATCGTTTCATAAAAAGTGAAAATTCCTATATATAAAATTCGATTAATTACTGAATCTGGTTAGTGTTATAGAAAAAGAAATGCTATTCCTGGCATTCCTCCTTGTAGTTTGTAGTGTAGTGATGTTCCGGAGTTTATATTTGTTAATATCTAGTTTTATAATTCTAAAGAAACATCGTCAGTAAATTTGACCCCTTTTTTTAAATTTTAAATTTTTGTTCAAAATGTATGGAGGGTGTTCTATTTTAATATACACCCTAGACGTATCTGCGGACTGAATTGGCATATTCGATTGCGATTTGAAATTTTAGTTTAGGGATTTTTAAGAGAAAACCTACCAACCTAAATTATTTTTGAATTTCTATCACTTCTGGTTTTACCTACTAGGAATTGATATTAACTTTTTTAATTTAAATGGACCACCTTATCTTTATTTCGTTTTTGGTTTCAACATCTATATAAAGGGTAAATTTAATAACGCAAAACTTTACCATGATTATTTATTTATTAACTGTTTTTGAGTTATAACGATTTTTTTTAAAGCTGCATTTACGGAATTTGCCTTTATTGCAATTATCTTCAAAACTACTTGCCATAAATGAATCTTTTTACATATCCTTAATGTTAAAACATAAGTTATCAACTAGTCAGAAAATTGTTTGAAAGACAAATAAAAATTAACAATAAAACGTGTTCTATATATTTTTTAAATGGAACCCCGTTTTTATTACCCCGTTTTTGTATTCAACATCAATATTAGATAAATTTAACCATTTCGCTCCTAAACTACCTTACGAGCAGCGCCTACTGCGGAAATTTGCCTAATATAATAAATAAATAAATAAATAAAAATAATAAAATTAGTGAAATAATAAACTGTATGGAGTCTCGTCTCAGTCGTAATATCACGTCTTTCCGTTGGCTGACACTAATTTCTGCCGGCGTGATAGGGTTAATAAAATAACCCTTGATTATTGACTTTTTTTGAATTACGATCCTTTAAATTTTCTGCATTTCCGGCATCTGACGTTAATACGTTAATTATTTGTTGACATCTTAATGTTTCAATAAGTTATCAACTGATAGGAAAAATTTTAAAAATATATTTATATTTTTTTATTTATTGCGGTCCTCAAAGCTACCTGACATAAACGAATAATTCTAGTTTATACAACTAGCCGAAAGAATTAAAAAAATAAGAAAAAAACGTCCGTAATACCATCAAATTAAAACTGGAGAGGGCTGGAACCTTTGATATAATGATAACAGTCGAGGTAGTTTCCACAAACACCACAACATTTTTACTTCGTAAAAGTAAAAGTGTTTTGGTGTTTGTGGATACTACCTCGAGTGTTAAAATCAAACAAATTTCTTTTTTTTAAATGTAAACTAATTTTTTTTTAATTTTTTCATATTTTTCTCATATCTTTACATTTATCATTCAGTCTAGTAAAAATAAGTATTAAAATTATCTTTAATGTTTAATAAAATTAAGTTTAGAATCAAACAGTATTCCTAAGTCTGTAAAGAAGAACAGCGTTCAATAATAATATTATTAATTTTATAACGCTCTTTTGAATTTTTTTTAAAATCTAAAACGCAAATACTCCCGAAAACAAACAAATGGATGAAGTAGTTATAAAATAATACAAGAGCGACGTTTCGAAGAGTAAAATTTTTTCATTATCTAGTTATGGTTGTTTGATTTTTTCGAAAAGTAAAATTTATTATATCATTATTTCAGGTGGAAAAATATCTAACAAAAAAAATAAACTACTTCCTGTTTTTCAGTGTTTTGACAGTAAATCAATGTTTATAATATAACGAAATCATAAACAGTATGTACATACTGCATGCATTGCTAGAAATCGTTAGAACGTACACGATGAACGAGTCTTTTTATATCGACAGCCTGTATCTGTGCTTGCGTGTAAAATTATACACCTGCGATGTATGCTCAACTTGCACTCGTACCTTACAAATCCTTGGGTGTAATATATAGAATCCATAAGAATAATTTATCTACTCTCCCTTTCTTTCAATATGAAAATTTCGTTTTTTAGCACATAAACCATTTTACAGAATCATCGAGAAATTGTCGCACCAGGATTTTTTACATCCAAATTCGGCCTATATCGTTAATATACGTTTGTATCCCGACAGGAGCGTACTCGGCTGCGGATATGCGTCAAAACTATTGTCAAAAGATATTCAAATATTTAGTTAGTAGCCTAGCAGTAAAGCGGTAATTGGTACCCTAGGCATACCTAAGGTATAGAAGGTTGTGAATTCGGACCCCGCAGCTTTTGCTTTTTTTCATTTAATCCCTTCAAAATACATTATAATTCCCTTGCCCTAAAACAATTACTTTTGACACAGGGTAGCCCGACTGACTAATAATAAAGATACGTGGCATAAGGTGTCATAAAGGCAACCACTTGCTTTCACAAGAATATTTTTAGATTGTTACGTCACAGAAATTTTGTCACATGGTCCGCCCGATTGATATTATTTTTTCATAAATTGATACATTTATATGCATTTATTTCTTTAATATTATCTATCATTCTCAATAGGCATGCTCGCAGCCAAGTATATTCCTGTCGCGAGACTAACGTGTCTCTATCGCGTTGTCGGTGTCAAAACCGTACAGGATTAATAAGAAATAATATAATGTAAATCTGAATAAGATTTCTAGTATCAGTAACAACAAAAAATCCTTATTTTCTCATAAATGTGCAAGCATTGTATTATTCAATTGTACATTTATTCTGTTGTACAATTATTAAAATTGTACAATTATTCTGTTTCTGCGAAATACGTTCTAAAGTAGTTTGCACCAACGAATCCCTACGCTAGCAAAGTAAATCCGGCAGTGGTCATTCTGGCGGGGCCGATGGATGGATAGAGTTTCGACAAACCTGAGCTGGTGGAGCAAGGAGCGGGATTTATAACGGCCAGCATTGAACCCACGGCCCTTGAAGGTTGAGGAGGAACCCCCCTACGGTTAAGACTTTGACCGGAACTACCAGAACTTCCGGGGTTAGAACTTGAGGCAGTCTTATCGGAAGGTGCAATTATTTCAACGTTAACACGCGGTTTGCTGTTTGATATTTCTGTGGCTTGTTTCAGGACTTGATATATCTGATCCACTTCTGGGCATTCTGGGGACGGTTTCAAAGAAAAATAGTTTGAGGTTTGAACTTATCTGCCTATTGGCAGTATATGAGAGAAATTATATCTAGATACTTATAACGTCTTCTATTTTGTTACTAAATTGCACAAATTTGCTGCTACTAATTTATTTAAAAAAAGGCAGAGTCTAATTAAGATAAATAAAATATTAGCAATGTGAAATATGTACAGGCAAAATAAATAATAATAAAAGAATAATTTTAATGTGTATAAATAGTCGTAAATTTTGTACATATGCATAAAGCTGGATGATTTTTGTGTTATGATCGATAAAGAAGCTGGTCTAAGTTATAATGAATTAAAGTGTATTATTGTACAGTAATGCTTTGGCAGAAAATATTTGAAAAATAATATTTTCATAGTACGGCACAATATTGAATTATTACAGACTGAAGATACTACGCGAATTTAATTCCATAGCCAAGTTAACAGGGGTAAATTTGGATTTACAATTTCCATACATTCAATAAAGTCACCCACCCTTGTTTTTAGTAATTTATTTATCATTTATGATCAATGTACATTAGGCACGGTTAAACAGCTACTGTGACTATGTATAGACCGAGTGTACTACAATATGACTCTACTTGTGAATTTTGCAATATAATGGTAGAGAATCTAGAAGCGCACTGTATTCGAGTTCATACAGTACATCTCTGATATATCAGAAATTTAAAAAAAATATGCACAACTGACATAATACTGCTCTGTTTCTTAGTCTAAATATTCATTTTCTATTTAACATGTCAAAACTGTAGGCGCCCTGTAATATTTTTTATATTTCTTATATTCAAGATATGTACTATACAAATACTCAAAATACACTAAAAAATGCTAACGGCTATAGGGTTTAAAAATGGTGCGACGGATGGGAGGTTTAACAATTTTAAACTCTTGGAATTGGAAACAGTGGGCTACTATTTCTTTGGTACAACCGGGCCTACTACAATCTGACAATGGCTGTGAGTTTTGGAGTAGAATGCTTTGGAAAATCTAGATATGTTTTGTGTAGGTTAAGAAATCGTACATGGCTTACTACGACAGAATAAACCAAGGCTGACAGTTTTGAAATACATGCCAAAAGCGCAAATTTGTTCGTTGATAAGGAGGCGAAAAGAATCAGAAGTAGCTATGAGAATATGCTCTTACACTTTAACTTCAAGAGCAAACTCGGCTTCTCTCTATTACTAATCTCTCCTATTATTAGAGCTGCTAATAACAGCACTTATAACTGAAATTTTTTTTCTAATAAAGAAAAGCAATAAAAACTATAAGCTTGAGGTAACTAAAAGTGTAACGTTTGGTAAAATTTTTTAATATTTCTGAGAGCAGTATTAGGTCTTTATTTTCATCCACCAAAGCATTTTTGAACTTTTGAAATTTGAAAAAAAAATCTGAAATAAACCAGCTTCTAAAAAAGGTGATTCGATTGTTACATATTTCAATTGAAAAGAAGAATATCCACGACAAACACAGTTCAGTAACACGCGTAATAGTACCTATAACAGCATTGGGGGGAGGGTAAAGTCGATTGTTGTTCCTTATCGATAAACGCCTGTTTATAGTTGGCATTGAATACACTTCAGCTATTCCTACACATGATTTGTCTAGTAAAAACACAATAAGCTAGGAAACTTAAAACTGCAGATAGTTTCATTACTAAAAGTAGATTCAAATAATATGACCAAATATTTTATTAATCATTTTTTTAAAAACGAACTTTATATACTTACAGAATAAATACATTTCTGAGGAAGACTATCAACGATTATAATTCTCACAATACATTTTTATGTTCTTACTTATATATTCTTTGTTCGATATGAAATATTAAATGTTGATAGGTCTTCCTGCCCACTAAGAGCTTGAATTATTGCTGAATTTAACAATTACTTTTAGTAATGACGCCTGAAGCTGTACTAAATGGATAATTAAGTTTCCTAAGAAGGGGAAACTTAAGGTAATAATAATGAATCCTAATAAAACAGAACACTTACTTTCATCCTCCATGGTCGCATCTGGAATCCGAGTTTCAATTTCTGATGTAGACTTCTGCCTCCGCAGTAGTCTTGCTTTAGTCTGGCATTTCGAGGCCTTGTCCTGGCAGTCTAAGTGAACATTCATCTTGCATATTCTACACTTTAACCCTTGGCGTGTGTGACCTGCGACAAAAATATGGAATAATAATGTCCAAAGTCACTTTACATCGTCGGGGTACGATCGTTTATCAAAAGACCGTTTGGTATATAATAAATGGTTATTTTTTTGATATAATAAATTCTGAAATATTAAGGAGGTAAGATTTTTATATGTTGGTATGCAATTACAATTTATTTTTGTACTAAATTCCAATTATCTGATACATTTAAATTAAATAAAACAGTTATAAATAAAAAATAATAAAATTATTATTTTAACTTTTACAAATTGACATTTAAAATAAGTACTAAATCATACACCAGACACCAGATAACTACATCTGTGGCTATAAGCCTCCAGAGATACTGAATTACAGGAAGTTATGTATGTGCGTTAGATTCAGTTCAATTAGATTAGTTAGATTCAAAACTGTGTAGAATAGAGTCATAATTTTAGATGCATATTCTACACAGTTTTATCAGTTTATCATGTGCAGAATTACAAATAAATAAAACGAAAAACTCAACCAAATAGGTAGAAACTCTAGGAAACTGTTTTAAATGAGTTGCCTCAGAAAATCTAAAATATGAATATGAAGATAACTCTGGTCTATGAACTACAATTGTTTATAATACTTGTTATTACTTATTATTTCTATTTATATTTTATTACTATAATTTTATTTAATTGCCATTTTTAGTTTTAATTTTTGAATGTCGTGCATTAGCATTCTTTTATTATTATTACTATTATTAATAATATTCAATTTTTTTTTGTGTTGGTCAGTCCCTCCTAGTATCCGACTAGTCCAGAGAGGCCCGCCAGACTTCAACTAGACCACCCCTCAAAGACCACCCCCCCCCCCGGCCTTGGGGTAAGTGGCCGCAACTCATGTGTTCTCAGTAGACGGAACGAGCCAAGTATGACGGCTTTCTGCATTTTCTCGGCTATGACTTCTGCCGATTGATGGCATGCCGGGTTGATTTTAATTCTGAGAGCAGTGATTGTCGTATACCTCTTAGAGAGGGAATAATAAGAACCGCTATTTTAACGGAATAACTGCCTGCGAAGGTCGGAGAGTAAATCTCGATATATTATATTATCCGTTTCTTCCCCTCTTTCAAGACGATGTTCTTTTTATCTAAAACGAACATCGTCTTAAGTTGGTGGTTGAGGAGGACTACGCCAGGCTTATTTGCTTGTATCTGTCTGACGGTGGGGAATTAATAGATTAATAGCTGTGGGGAATTAATGCTGACATCAAATGCATAAATAATGGTCTCTGTGGCCTGACGACATACCCTGCAGCTAATATGAGATACTTCCATACCCATGGCTTAGGTAGACCAGGGTGTTCAGTACACCATCTTGGTAAGCTAATAAAAACCTTCATCCTCTGATTTCAGCCCAGCTGACTTTAAAAAATTAAAGGTTATCTTTTAAGATAAGCCTGTCTTCTATATTTCTATACTAGACTCCGCGTAATGGGTTATCTCTGTGTTGCCGAAGACGAAGTGTATTTCCGGCAGTTCTAAGGTGGGCTCTCAACCAAGCAGGTTGTAACTCGGTGATAGTTTGGATTATTCTGTTGGATATCGAAGTCGAGACCTAGGTTACCCTATATATAAAAGCTACTACGCCAGCTCCTTCATGGTCTTTGACCATGAGGGGTAGGGGACCAACCAACCTCCTGATAATCTGGACTCTACTAATTCTGGTAGAGTCCAGATTATCCTACAGAAAATGCCTACAGAAAATGGCTATACGTATAATTACAAACACTCCTCCGCGCACCCACTGCCAACCTATTTTTAAAAATATAAAAGTACTTTTTAAGCGGTTTCATTTAGCTTGAGATTTTATTTAGCTTGATTTAGCTTGTTTATATGTTTGCTGATTCAAATCTTGCAACAGCTTCTTCAACCACTTCCCGATGGGCTAGAGACTTGAAATTTGGTAGGTGTATAGTGTTTCGGTGACAATAGTTGAATTTTTTTTATTACGAAAAAAACAAAATAGCTGATCCAAAATGGCAGACTTTCCTATTTATAAATCAATTTTTCTCAAACTTAAAATTTTGCGGTGTAAATCAAAACGGCGGACTATCCTATTTATAAACCGATTTATCTCAAACTTGAAACTTTTCTGTGTTCAAGGTCGCTCAATACAATTTTTGTCTCAAATAAAAAAAATCAAAATGGCGGATCCAAAATGGCAGACTATCTTATGAACCGATTTGTCTCAAACTTGAAACTTTGCGGTGTTTCTTAAAAGTCACTATATATAGTTTTTGACTTAAACTTAAAAATATCAAAATGGCGGACTATCCTATTTATGAACCGATTTTTCTCAATTTTGAAACTTTGCGGTGTTTAAGGACACTAAATACAATTTTTGACTCAAACTTAAAATATCAAAATGGCGAATCCAAAATGGCGGACTATCAAATTGATGAACCGATTTGTCTCAAACTTGGTACTTAGGGTTGTCTAAGGTCACTGGGCTCATTTGGTTGCTTTTAATGGGACCCATACATTAGACTTGGTGACGAGGGTTTGACGATGGAGACAGGAGATGGAAAGTGAAACTACAAAATAAATATAGGTAAAAAAACTTTAACCTAACCGGTTTTCTTTTAAATTATGAGTTGCACTAAAAACAACAAAATAATTAGGACACAAACCTGGACCTTTCTGAGATTCTGACGTTTGGTAAGAAATAAAAACGTGGGGCGCATAAAAGCCGTATTTCAAATTCGTCCCACGTTTTTATTTTTTATTAAACGTCAGAATCTCAGGAAATCTCAGGTTTGTGTCCTAATTATTTTGTAGTTTTTAGTAAAACTGATGCTTTAAATTAAAACCGATTTATTTTTTTTTTCTATTTTTTATATTGCATAATTTGCTCTCTATATTATATACATGGTACCTAATCTCAAGTGTTTTAAAAAACAATAAATACTGTTCTACAATTATCTAGAATTTTAACAACAAAAAGGAACAAATTAGACGTAAGACTCTACAGTCTACAACACATTTAATAATCGACTTATGCATAATGATTTAGCAGCCTTTTTAATTTTTTTTGATGAAATTAAAAAATTTTAATTTAATAAATTCTCGAAACAGTAATTATAATATTCCTGTTTCTTTACTGAATTTTCTCTTGTGACTTCACGTGTATGAGTCAATAAACAGTATGAGTATGAGTACGAGTGTGAGTATGAGTATGAGTATGAATATGAATATAAGTATGAGTGTGGGTATGAGTATGAGTATTAGTATCAGCATTTTCATTTTACCAACAGTTGGTAAATGTATTATAAAATTCAATTAATAAATAGCCCCGTTCAGGATTTAAAAAACTGAAGTTTGATTTCAGGCTACCAATATGACGACTGGCATTTTCACAAAATGATTTGTTTTCTAATGTAATAATAATTCCAGTTTAGCCGACAACCGAAAGCAAGATTTTTTTAGGATCATATTATAGAAAATTTAAAACTGAGATACCCAAATGCTATGTTTTTTTAAATAAAATAAAATAAAATAATAAAAATAAAAGAATTTTTGGAAAATATGTTCATATTTTTAGAGAATTCTGAAGAGCGAATAAATTAAATAATTTTTCTCTAAATACTAGAATCTGCGAAAAGTATTCTATAGAATTCTGCACACATTCATCACTAGTTTATTTTTAAATTTGTGTTGTTGCTACTGAGCTACTTCAACCACTTGGATATTCGATTATAATAAGTAGAATATCATAAGTAATGTAATGCCCATAACGTGGAGTAATGCCCATCCAATAACCATGCAATGACCTGATGGATATTTATTGGATATGAATTGCAAATTATGTACTGCGATCAAGAAAGTATATTTGGCAATTTCTCGAAATTAGAATGAACAATTGCTTTTCTGTATTCCCCGTTCCCCGTTTTAATCAACGAAGAAACTAGTATTCCAATTGAATCAACATCGTAGCTGCAATAATAAGGAAGTCACACAAGCACACACTTAATTTGAAACAGCAGCTTTAATACCCTACCAATGTTAGCACGCCAAAACAGCTAGTTCACCATTGGTACAGCAAAACTGGGGTTTACTTAACAAATTCGAATTGATGGCGCATTGCCTGCAGCAAATCTTACGGGTAAAATTATGCTCTGTATTATGCCCCGCTGATTAATGTTTTAACTTTGGTATGTTACGAATTTATTATTATACTAAATTATGTAAGGTAGCAGTAAAAGGGTAAAAAGCCTTTATAGTCTGGTACTCGGTAAATATTTCATTTTATTTGGAGCCAAACAAAAGCAATTTTACGTAGCATTAATGAAAAATTAAAGTTAATGTTTTCCATATTATTTTCAGCATAATAAATTTATTTTTAGACATAAGGGCTTTGGTTATAAATAATGATGTTGCCTAGTATCAAAAACTTTTAATGTACGTACACGTAAGAATTCAGTAATATAACCATTAAAATTGTAATATATGAGACAAAATTTATAAAGTTTCAAAAATTGTAGGAGAAAATGAAGACAGCATGCCCTAGATAATCCAGAAAACAAAATGGTGATGGAAACGACGTCCTAGAGGATGGAGCACACTATTTAAGAGTGGGAACTTTTCTCAAATAATTATTATGCTATCCTTAACATTTCTACCAATATTCTTGGACACAATGTTACGTTCACTTTTCGTAGCTAACAATTTGAGAATCGGAAATTTATTGTAGGTATATTTGACGGATAAAATTGATTTTAAACATTGACTACGCGTTCCCTTTAGCATGTGTTAAGAAATTCAGGTCGGTACATTACTTTCATTAGTCTATGACATTCATAGATATTGCCACAGTGCATTTAGTAAATTCTTTGTCGTAGATTTACCACAAATATCTTAGTGCATATCTGTGGCCTTACTGTTTTGTGAGTTGAACATTGGCAGTTCTGTGACGCTAGCCTAGGTCAGCAGATCTATGGTCTAATTTCCTGGGGTGTTGGCCTTGTTACTTCCTTTCTGAGCCGAACGCGTGGAACGCGAAAAACTACTATGCCATGTTTTTCATTGTGTTAAAAGTTTAAGTGATTTTCTTGGTTAAATAACGTATTATGTACGTTCCGATGTAATGGAATATACAAGCAAATCATTGTGCATGTGTTGAGATTTGTTGAGTGTTGAGCTAAGCTGTGTCCCTCATCTTTTCGAAGCCGTTTTCCAGCTACTTAGTAAGTTTGACCAGATATATATTCACTTAACCTAACTTTTTTTTTACTTGTAACGGGACAAGCTTACCGGTCTGTATTACAGGGCTTCATTGTCTTTCGGCGAGTATAAGTCACACCACCTTTTCGCACCACATTTTCTTTTACACCTGCTTTTACACCACCTCTTTTAGGACCACATTTCTTTTGGAACCTAGATGAAATCTATAGACACTATATAGATATATTAAAGATAAGGATAATTTTAAGTATTGACTTGATATTGCTAGTGTGTACGTTTTAAAATATAAGATTACTACGAGCCATCAGCTAACGTTTAACAAAGTATTCACCTGGTTACTCTCGCTGATTAAGCAACCTATTAAGGTAGACATTGCCTCACTATTTTTGTATATTTAGATTGCGGAAAGTTCGTCGTGCACTTCGATGTTTAAACAGTTTTTCTGTATAAGCTGTTTATGTATTTGCTGTATTTCCAGGTATAATACCACATTTTTGGTAAACCTTTGGAATTCTTTTTTTTATGTATCACCATTTTAAAATTTCCAATTGTAAAGTAAACCTGGTAATAAGTATATCTACAGTGTGTATTATTTTTCTTTTCCTCAAACATTACAGAAAGTGCCGGAGTGTATTCGATACCCAGGATAATTTGGGGACTATCTGACTTCGTTGCACATAGTCAGTGGCGTCCACGGTAATTAGTGACTTCGCTAAGCACCGAACTCATTAATTTAATTTAAATTTTATTTTTATTTTTATTAAGAGCTGAGCTAACTTAGGCAAACTTTTATTGCACAATTCCAATCGCTATTGCATGTACTCTAAGGATTACCCCTTGGAGTACAATTGTATCAACAGTTGTTTCTATGTAAGATCCTAAGGTGAAAAGAAACCACCTCGAAACATCATGGTGGCTTCCCCACATCAACCCTTTCCAAGGCACTTGTACCTGCTTACATATATTTTTCTCTCAGTAGCATCTGGCCCTCGGGCGAAATATTACGAATAAACGCCATTTGATGATACAAGCAAGTACTTGACACAGCTGTTAAGGACGATATTTTAATCGATTTAGCCCGAGACTAGTAAATATTCTTCCCTTAGAACTCGAATTTTCCGCCAATTTTTCAAAATCGCAGCCGAAAAATCACAACAGTTTATATCTGGACAAGATAGGCATGATTATACTCTTTTTCTTATAATTTGCGTGTGTTGAATTCACCGTGAATGACCTTGTTTGACCATGCAGTAATTGATTAAAAGATAAAAAATGTCATAAGGCATCATTTTCTTTCAAAAACATTATTAAAAGTCAGTGTAAGGATATATGATTACATATGCACAAAGAGAGATTTGATACATGTGGAAAAAAAGACCATTTGCACGCACATGCGGCTCGCGAAATAATAATATGCCGCCCCCTCTCCCGCACAAGTCTCTGACTTCTGGGCTAACCGCGGTTAGAATGAGGGGTAAAGAGATTTACTTTTCCAAGTAAAATGGTCCGGTCAAAAAAGCTTAAACTTTAAGACAATTTCAAAATTTTAACTAAATGGATGTATATGCAATAAAGTACTATTATGCAAATTTAATTTCAAGCTGGACTTTGAAACTCAAGCTGGACTTTGAAACTCAAGCTAGACGAGTATTTGTTCTTTTTTTCTGGTGACCTTGACTGACCATGAAAAATACTAAAATAGTTATTTTTGTCAAAAATTAGTAGTAGCAAACACGATCACATTGTATTGCAAATGAAGTAACTTTATTGAAACATTGTCAATTAACAAAATTTCGAAAAGTAAACGGCGGATCGGGTTTCTAATGACTTGCATTATGATATTCACACCTACAAAATTACTTCATGCGGATGTGCAGGGGAGCTGCAGTCGGCGACATGAGCATAATCATCTCATACTTTCGCACAGTTTTTTACATCTTCATCCTCTCCCAGTCCCTCAGCTCCCACGAAACTGGACACAAAGAGCTCCATTTTGGCTCCATGGATGCTTCTATCTTTTGTCGGAAAGCATACAACCCCATTTTCAGGTGATGGATTTTGTCCCTGTTCAATATCCGGCCCCATACTTGACCCGCTTGAAATGCCGCTCTCCACAAGTCTCCACAAGTTTCAGTTGATGGTATCGTACTTATCGGTCTATCTCAACCACAAAAAAGT
>CAXKVY010008114.1:0-13625 GCA_964058915.1 Tetropium fuscum
CAATTTGATATATTTTTTTAATATCTACAACGCCCTTTTTTCCTAACTTTTGCTATTGTCCTCGATAGGAGCTATAGTTTTTTTAGTAATATACAAAAAAACGTTTTTTTCAACTGCCAATTTTTTAGGTTAAGTTCGCCATTCAGGTGCAAGTTTAAAGAAATAGAAACTAATATTTAAATTTTATTTCCTATACGACAATTTTTTTTTAATCCAGGTAGGAATTTCTGCTAATTTAACATTAGGCCGAGACAGTATGCTTGGACTATAGAAAGAGGCAGAGCAAAAATATCTATGATTGAAAAGGTACAGGTACAAATAAAATTTAAATACCATGCATCGGATATGTATACCAACTATAAGTCTATAGAGATAACATCTATGTCTACCTATATGCATGCCATCTAAGTCTAGACTAAGTAAGTATAATACTAGATTATGTATATTTCTCTGTTTTTACTGTACACATCATGACTGGAATTGCCTCCTGAAAAAATATTATGCTGCCTATTACTTTACGTATTTTGTAAATTTCATATGTGCATTATTTAAGTCATATATTAAAGTCATCCAAAATACGTATTCAACTCCTCTACCCGCTTGCCGACGTCGCAGTCCTTCTGGCTCGATATATTAGCTTTACTTTAGAGAAGTGTCACTTAGCCGAACGAGACCTCAGATTTATTTCTGTAAGGCTAATGTAGTAGAAAGACCTCCTACATCCTTTTTTCTTTTAGTTCTCTTAAACCGTTCTGCTGACAAATATCGGTAATTTTCCTGTTTTGGGATACGGATTAGGCAAGTCACCGTACGGGCTAAGGCATTTTACAGTCCCAAAGAACTTTTACGGCAGCCGTAATTCTCTATTCAGGAAAAGAAAGGGCCCATTTATTAGACAGCGAAGCGTTAGCTGTAGAAAACGGCATAATAAGAGTCAGGATAGGAACATGTTTTATTTCCGTCTTACGAAAAATATAATAAATTATACTTACAGTTTGTCCATTAACTGTATTGCTTCCCGTTTCCCGTCCTAAGAATCCGTAACTTACTTTAATTCTCGAATTTTGTTTTACTAGTTTGTATTATATAAATCCTTGTCAATCTATACTGGTCATTTATATTGAAATGTTCTCTGCTTGCCCTTAAATCGGAAGTAGCATTATATCAATCATCTACTGTAAAGTTAAAAATGGAAACCATAGAGAACTCCAGTTGCCAAAACAGCAACTTTTAAATTTTCAGGCATAAGTTACCACTTCCCGCTTGGTCACAAATTCAGTCCAACTGCTAAATATCATAAATTATCTCAAACGAGAAATGTTGGCTCTGGCAATCATTATGAAACTGCCAGAATTCTGGTCGATAAGAATGTGCGACACAGAAGCAGCGAAACATTTAAATCTCGCAGGTCGTGTTATACCATACCGATGGAACGCATAGTTCACTTGGTGTTAAATACCTCGATGCTATGAAACAAACTATCTGGATTTTGATGAAGGATATAGTTCATGTGAAAGTTTCACTGCAACACAAAGTGTGTCTTAATATTACTTAATATCTATGTTAATTATTTCCTTGCTATTCAACTCGATAATGCAGTAGTTGTTTCTTCGACTCCCGCTGTCTGCGAAATAAGTGTTTTATTTCCATGTCCCGAAGCTAACTAATGAGATAATTCAGTCAGAAACTAAATAGTGATTAGGATTTACACTTTCTTATAATATAATCAGTAGCTGATACGATCAGACAAATTTGTTGGGAATTAAATTTTCTGCATCACTAATGCCTATATTTTTTATTTGTAAGGTTGATATTTTTGGACACACGCTTACGGTATATATATATATATATATATATATATATATATATATATATATATATATATATATATATATATATATATATATATATATATATATATATATATATTAGCTTTGAAATTCTTTGCTATTCATATTTATTTTGTGAAAAGTAATCTTGGGTTTGTAGCATTTCATTACATAGAAATAATGCTTCAGAAAAATTTTGACACACAATACACAATATTGAATTATATATACAATAGAGTTCTGAAGCATTCAAAGAGGGAGTGATACAGAAATTGCTTGCTTAGTCAAAACTAAAATCATTTGTTGGTTGTATGTATTAATTGTTTCTTCGAAAATTCTCGAAAAAAATCCAATTTTCACCCTGGATATATTTATTAGCTTTGAAATTCTTTGCTATTCATATTTATTTTGTGAAAAGTAATCTTGGGTTTGTAGCATTTCATTACATAGAAATAATGCTTCAGAAAAATTTTGAATTATATATACAATAGAGTTCTGAAGCATTATTTCTATGTAATGAAATGCTACAAACCCAAGATTACTTTTCACAAAATAAATATGAATAGCAAAGAATTTCAAAGCTAATAAATATATCCAGGGTGAAAATTGGATTTTTTTCGAGAATTTTCGAAGAAACAATTAATACATACAACTAACAAATGATTTTAGTTTTGACTAAGCAAGCAATTTCTGTATCACTCCCTCTTTGAATGCTTCAGAACTCTATTGTATATATAATTCAATATTTTCCCGCATATAGTTGGAAAAAGTAGTTGTTTTTCAATAGGTTCAACAAGATTTTATGCATTTTAAAGTTTAACATCTTCTGGATAACTGTATGCCTAATGCTTTTATATATAATATGTTCAAATAGAACAAATATAAATAGTAGACTAGGTTTGTGTATTCTAAGAATGAGTTCCGTCAAAAACTAATGTCATAAAACGTCACTGCAAGTGTTGGTGTATTGGTAATTTAAATTCAAGTATGAATGATCAATGAAATAAATCGTATACTGCTCTGAAGATCCTCAAGAAAGGTGAAAGAACTTGTACAACTTCTAAGTGGTTCGTTTTCATGTGCATAGTGATTCATTTCCGTATGTGTGTCCAGATATACTAGTAAGTGTGTTTTCTTTCTTATTCGTCTATTTGCTTATTTCTATGTAATGAAATGCTACAAACCCAAGATTACTTTTCACAATATATATATATATATATATATATATATATATATATATATATATATATATATATATATATATATATATATATATATATATATATATATATATATATATATATATATATATATATATATATATATATATATATATATATATATATATATATATATATATATATATATATATATATTAATAATTATCAAGTATCTAATAAACCCAAGATTACTTTTCACAATATATATATATATATATATATATATATATATATATATATATATATATATATATATATATATATATATATATATATATATATTAATAATTATCAAGTATCTAACTCATATAAACTTGCAATGCTAACAAAATTATAATATTATAAATCAACAACTAACACCGAATGAGGAGTTGAGATAATACTGGCAGTTTAATCTCGAAGAATCTTGTTTAATCTCGAAGATCTAAATGTCAAGGACTGTAATTTACAAAGTGCTGTAGCAGATAATAAGAATTTGGTAGTATGGTTCGAGATATACGAGTTGGGTGAGTCCAAGACGATCCAGAATCATGCAAATTGGGTAGCTGAATGTTCTAGATATTTAACTAATTTTAAGATAATTAGGTGTCGTAGGTTTTAGCATAGTTTCTATTTTACAAATTTTCTGCTTCTTGATTTATGAAAGTTGTTGAGAAACTTTTTTGCATCATAAAACATAATTTCGTTAGAATAAATTTAAAAAAATAATTAAAAACTGTTTCTACTTATTCATGATAATAGTGCTGATTGAGATTTGCAGGGTGTAGCCCATTTCCACCAATCAGAGTATATTCGTATATTTGCACCACTAACTTTAAATATTAAAATTAACTTCTCATTGACATCTACCAGAAATTAAAGGCCATCTAATTTTGAACTCTACTCTAGAAATAAGATTGTTTCATGCCCTTTAAAAAAAATACAGAGAAAATTTAGAGAACTAATGTCACATAAAGTATCACTGAAAATGATGAAGTATTAATATTTTAAATAAAATGTGTATAAATGATCAATAAAACAAATTGTCATCACTCTGAAGATCCTCAATGAAGGTGAAAGAATTTGTACAACTTCTAAGTGATACGTTTCCGTATATATGTCCAGATATACAACTAGTAAGTATCTTCCTGTGATTATTCATCTATGTATTTGATTATTTCTCTATATTCAAAATTAGTATGGTTCCGGATAGAAAAAGAGGTTAAAACTGGGGATATTATTTACTATGAATCATTTGACATGTCTCAGTTCAGTGCTCAGTTTACACCACTTTTGCAAGTTCTAGTTAAGTTATAGCAAATAATAAAATTGTAGTTTAAATTTTTTATAATAATAATTTTTTATCATAAATTTTATATAATTTTTTATGTTCTGGACCTTCAGATGGGTTGCAAAATGAATTTTAGTTGGATATAGCTACCATATCTTTTTAGGCTTCGGTGAATGGCCGATTAATTAAAAGTTAAAATCTGATTCCATTGAATTTATAATTATGTATCTATATAATAATATAACATTTGCATTAGTATTTTCATACAATTGTGGAAAATGCATTGTTGAACAAAATTTTCCCGCAAAGAGATAATTAAGTTTCAGATCTTGATTTTCAGTGCCCCTCCCTGAAAGGATGTTTAATTCCGCACTGAAATTGCAATATTGTCCTCGATCTGGAACGGTTATAAAGCGCCGTTTCACGGGTATAATTTTCTAAAAAGATAATAAAATAGTGAGGCGAGTCTCACCAAGAACGCGAACAAAGCTCGTCGTAGCGGAAACCCCGGTCTCGCCGCTCGACGTCAGATCCTGTGAAATTCTGTCTTTCCGGTAAGCTGGAAATGTCGTCCGTAAAGCTGGAATGCTATATCACCGCGGCCTTTTGTGTCGCAATTTAGTTTCATTTCTTCAATTGTGAAGCCTAGTTTATAATATTAAAACCAACTTTTGTCACTAAAGTTAGAAACTTATATAGTAATAACATTATATAATCCCATTCTAAAAACAATGATTAGTCCAGTCAGAGACTTCTGCGCGGGAGAGGCGGCGAAATATTATTATTTTGCGGGCCGCATTTAGGTCCAGGATCGGATAAAAATATAAATTTATACATTTAAATACACAGATTTAGCTGAAAGGGATATTCTAAATTTTATGAAATATTTTAAAACTGCATGAGAAATATAGTCTCATAAAACATCTAGTAATATCATTAATATAATGATAAAATTAAATAGGGCTCTGTGGAATATTTTTGCGTAGTTTTATTTTTCAACTAGAACTGGAATCAATATTGCTTATCAATGGTAGGAGATTACGATGGATAAGCAATTGAACGAGAGCTAACTAGTTTATCAAAAATACTCTAACCAGGATTTTTAAAAGATGGTTCTTAACAAAATTATTACCTATTGACAACGCACTTTCCAAGAAAAATTATTCGGGATAAAGAAAGAAGAATCACTTCGTTGAAAATTTGAGAACGCATCTAACGATGATAATATGATAGTACTTTCATTGACCAGTTAACAATATTATGAAGGCTACCTACGAATGCATCAAACATTATAAAAACCCTTATTAATTTTGTTGGAGTACCGACTGCACCGAACTGCCCTAAATTAATTTGTTTTTGTCTGACACAGGTCCTAGCAAATATAACGAAAACTTACTATTAGACTATTACCTTAATTTAATCTATTTACGTGAGTCCCCACAACGGAAACATTTAAACTGCAGTTTACTAAAGTTTCAAGTTGACTGTCAGATTAGTGCACCCAACGCAAGATTTTGAAACCTCGTATTCGTGTTGCAGCTGGAATTATAGCTAATTTTGTTACGTGGGAGTTATATGTGTGAAAGTTATGAAGGTCGAAATAAGTTTCATCTGAATTATTCCCTGAGAAAGATTGTGAAAATATGAATGAAGAACATATTAGAAATATTCAAATCATGGCAGCTCACATTTAATACTTTCTATTTGACGCTCAATTGAGCAAAAATAAGTTAGGTAAGGTAACTACCTCAGTTCAGGACTGTTACAACTTCACATAAAACAACACATTGAGCCAACTGAATAAAAAGTAGTAACAGTTCAATAAATATATCTTTTGACAAAAATATAAATGCGGATAAGCTGATTTTATCGGGCTGGACAGATGAGTCTCCAACCAAAAATCATAATAGACACGCTTGTGAGTTTAAGTATTGAAAATTCTTCTGGGCGCGTGTATATGGGAGCCGTCCTTAAGAAAACGTTCATGACATGCTTTTAATCTGTCCAGTCAGCAAGGTTCTGACCTTGCAGAATACGTATAGGTCACAATTTGCTGCGTTGGGAAATAAACGAAATACTGATTCGTTTTATTTTATGAATGGCTGCAATGTCAGACAGTATAACATTGAAATTTTAGAGGCCAATCTTTATGTTTAATTCAGAATAACACAATATGAGCAGTTCGATAGTTAAAGTCCAAAAGTCCAAAGAAGTTTTTCTGCATCAGTAATATATGTGCCCCCACTTTTAATATTCCCAAGGGTGAGAATGAAAGCAGAACTTCTTGACGGATCACCATTAGGCACTGCGGCAGTGTGTGACCCGTCTGATTGGATGCAATCGGATATTTTTCTGCAATGGATAAAACATTTTACTTCACGTGTTAAACCATTAGTTGATGATCTGGTGTTGTTGCTCCTTGATGGGACGCAACTCACACTAAAAACTTAACTATGATTAACTATGCCCGTGCTAACGGCATTGTAACGTTTTCCACCACATTGCACCCACCGACTTCAACCGCTGGATGTTAGTTTCATAGGACCATTGAGCACTTTCTACAGTCAAGAGGTAAAGACATGGTTGCGTAACAACCCTGGCCGGGTTGTAACCCAATTCCAGATTGCCAAACTGTTTGGTGCAGCATTCGCTAAAGCTGCTACGGTCCAGAATGTTCTGGGAGGAATTAGGAAGACCGGAATTTATCCAACCGATCCTAATATATTTCAGGAGGCTGATTTCGCTCTAGCCGAGACCACTGAGATGCAAGAAGAAACAGGGATACAAACAGAAGCAATAGGAATAGGCAATGCAAACTCAGAGCTACAAATAGAAACAGTAGGAAGAGATCATGCGAACTCCACAAACACAGAAACTATAGAGGACGAAGATAACATTATAGGAGAAAGAAGTAAAAATCGGAATGAAAAAGTGCAACAACAAATATTTCTCAACTCACAACCAGGACCTTCAGGTCTGTACTCAAACTTTTCGGTGACGCCAGGAATCCTTTGTCCTGCGTCGCCGTATATGTCAAGGCCTGTCGGGAAAATAACCAGGAAGATAGAAAAAACTGCCATCCTAACAGAATCGCCTTATAAGAATGAATTGGTGGAAGCATTTCAAACTCCAACGCGAAAAAAAGGGCATCGATAAAAATAGTCTTTGGTGGAGATATGAAAACTTCAAAAGCAAACAGGAACAAGAAACGGGAGGTAAAAGAAACAACAAAAGAAAAAAACAAGAAACAAAGAAACAAAACAAGTTCAGCAGAAGGCGATAGTGAAGTTGAGCAGGAAGATGAAGCTCCATGTTTATATTTTCAGGAGTCTTACTCTTCAACAAAAAAACCAGATGGATGGGTACATAGCTTAAATTGTAGAAAATGGGCCCACGAGGGATGTACCCGTTTGTCTGAGGAAGACCTTGAAGAACTTATATGTTATAACTGCACCCATATTTGAAATATATAGACTTTAGACACATTCGGTTTTGCCCCAAAAATAATCCGGTTGTACCCCTTGGGTAAGGGCAAACCCCGATTTTCCTAAGTAGGAGAAAATATTTTTCTGTTTTAATGGGTTGCTAAAATTAAACTTGATTTTCAGTTTATACTTGCTTTATACTTATAATAATATCTGCCAAATGTTATTTTTTCAATAAAACATTTTCAAATAATTTTTAAATGGTTTTGAAATTATGTATCCGGTTTTGCCCCCCATTTCCCTATTATATATTAAAAAAAATAAGTACGATTGCGGCCGATTCTAATGTAGATTCTAATGTAGAATATAAAATGTAATAATATGTGGGGTGTTCTATTTAAAATAATAGCCTTTTGTTAACTTCAGGTCACGCCGGAAATGACAGGAAGTTGAATATACTTTTAAAATGTAGAAAGAACTATTTACAGTATCAAATTATTTTATTACACACTTATTTACGGTACCAAATTTGTAAAAAGCAAAATATTTTCTTCTCCAGATACGTCTAATAATAGGTCATCTAGTTTGAAATGCCTGGATTATTACCGAACTTCTAAAATGTAAATTATAATGAATAGAATTATAACTAAATAAATATACGCGTTTAGTTAGTTTAAAATTACTTTAAGTATATTTTTACACCTTAAAAATATATTATTAAACTCGAGCGGCTGTGAAATTTTCCAATACGATTAACCTATTTTTAAAAAATGTTTTTGAATGAGCGCTCAAAAATACTTAGGGCGATAGTCTCGACATCTGAAGGGTGATAAATTATTACCAGTGATTAACCTATCTCGATAAAAACTGCTTAATGATTTATTGTTGTAGCAGCAGTACGAGAGCTCCGCAGTCGTTATAATTTATAGATGGAGATCTAAGGCTTTATTAATGATGTAAAATTACAGCAGGTGTGGGGTCTTATTATTATGAGTACTACAAAGTAAACTCAATAGGAGAACGATATTTCAACGCGGCAATACCCGAGAAGCCATCGTGTAATGGATTGGGGGCGCGAAAACCTTCAGCAACGATTAACTAGATTCCGCGGGTAGTAAATTTACAGGAGAACAAGATTATTTGAGGAATTACTAAAAAAGAATATTACTTGCAACTTGCAACCTGCATTTCCTAGGAGATCTTCCAACTTTCAAAAATTTAATCATCATGTTAACAACAGTGCATCAGAAATACATTTTCGGAGATTTGAAATATCAATGCTAAGAAAGTAACACATACTTCCAGATTAATTATGCAGCTGTACGAATTGAAGAAATATTCAAACATATTGACACATATTTTACTAGATCAGATTTGAATTTAGTCTATGCAATTACAACGAATCAGCAGTGGTAAATTTTAATTGAATAATAATTATCAGACGACGTTATTTCTGTTGTAGGCAAAAGCCTCAATTTTGTTAGCAGCTAGAATAACCTAAAGAAGGAATTATATCCAAAGTAGAATGCGCACGTAGAAATTTACCTAATGAAAATGTGGACATAAAGAGAGATATAGTTTGTAACAGAAATATGAGACATAAAAACCCGAGCAAAAAAGCCGCATTATATCGATCTCACACCTGCTTAGCACATTTTTAACAGCGTTGTCAAGTATAACCGATTTCCAGGAATTTAAGGAAAAACAAATGATTTTACATTCATCCCCCATCACATTATGACATTATCATGTAGTATAACAAAATATTGATCACACTATATACCTTTCGTCATATCATAAAACAATTGGATGGTGAATGTGATGCAGAATAAGAAGGTCCCCATTCAAATATTACGGAATCATTTTACACGTTCCTCGGCCGTCACAACAGCATCATTGGCATTCATTGGATACCGTCATTGCCTAATACCATCGAACGTTTGTGGTAAAGTGGGGTCAACAATAATTCTTGAAATAGAAGTAATACAGTTATTCTTTAATTTAGTGTATTATTTTGATGGGATTTGTGTTAAAATTGATTAGTTATTGGTATTCTATCAAAACAAAACATAACAACTATCAAAACATAACAACTTGTTGGATGAAAGCGCCTTTATAGTAACAATTTTAGCTTGCTGTAAGAAAAGTTATACTGCCCCGATCTCTCATTGCGGCAATTGTGGGTATCCTTTGAAAATTTTTTATGTCTCATATTTCGATGTTACAAACAGTACTATTATAATTTCATATAATGCAAATGTGACCAGTACAAAATATTAACAGATATGCCGTTCAAAATCGACAATAAATGAACAAAACTATATATATATATATATATATATATATATATATATATATATATATATATATATATATATATATATATATATATATATATATATATATATATATATATATATATATATATATATATATATATATATATATAGATATATATATATATATATATATATATATATATATATATATATATATATATATATATATATATATATATATATATATATATATATATATATAATCTGATTTTTTAGTATGTTGTTTGAACCCATTACGGATATGTAGGTATTCCCAAGTTTGTCAAAAAGTTGGGGAAATATTCTTACACACCAAAACACACACCGCGAAATTTTTGTACTTGAATTATAGTACTTTGAAAATAGGCCAGTTTTTCCAAAAATTGAAAATTTTAGTATTGGACCTTCTTTATATCTTCTTCGTACCGAAACTGCGTCGAAACCATTGATCCTACTAGTAGAACTTGTAGAATATAATTTGTAGGCAATTTATGTAGCTTTAAATTAAACTCGTCGTCTTGTTTTTGATAGCCCTGGGCCGTCACTTTCGTTGCTCTCTTCAATATATAGGTCTTCCACTATTGGGGGGTCGTCAGGGTTGTCTTGAGGCTCGTCATCGCCGTCCCCTTCAATGATGTTAAGGCCAGCGTTCTGGCACGTTTCCCCAGAGCAGGTAGCGCACATCACAGCATATCTGAGCCCTGTTTTCAGGCAAGTGCAGCCACCTCTGCATACCCTCTTGCATTTGTAAGAGAGGAGTTTTAGGAGCTCTGCGGGGGCAGGAGCTTGCCGACTGTTAATGGGGGGGGGGGTAAGAGTCCAGCCGAGATCAATTCCCAACCCCAGTCGGTGGTGTCTTTCTCCACCCTAAACCACTTTTGCAGCTGGTGGTATGTGCGGTAGTGGTGATATGATGCAGCCTCTATGGTTGGGGGCTAACGTGCCAGATTCGCTTTGGCTTTGGCTGCTCTCTTCACAAAAGTACGGAAGCGTACATTTTTGAGGACGTCTATCGTTTCGTCTCCTCCATATAGAGCAACTAGTAACTTGTCGCCGGCTGCTGCGTGACCGGCTGGTGTGTGGCATCTGTCTGGAGGAAAACTCTTCCTTGGTCCACTAGGGCTTGTTTTTGTCTACAGTGGCCCCACATTTTCATCTTCCCCTGCCAGAAGAGGGTAGAGCCTGTGTCGCACCCAGTAAATGCGTGGATAAAAAGTTCAAATCCAGGTGGTAGCTCCAGTTCCCCTTGATTGAATGAGCTGGTGGAGAATTGGACGTAACCCGCCTTACATATGCCACTTATGGAAGTATACGTTTATTTTAGTTGTTTTAGTGGATCCTAGACCGCAGAGGAGCACGAGCAAATCCACATCCTCTCCGATCACGACGATATGGCGGTCTGCGTTTTCTTTTGATATTTTTGTCTCAATTCCCTCGAGAGCAAAAGCAGAACAGAGACGCTCAATGAGACGAACCTTGTTTTTGTCATTCGAGAGAATCTTCTCTTGGGGGACTGTGATGATGGTCGAAGCGTCACACAATTTCCGCTTAAGCTGTAGAATATCATCGTGATCGCTCTGCAAATTTGGTGCTCTCTTGGGCGCCATCCTCAGGATACCTGTTGTAGACTACACACACATTTCTCCCAAAGTGGTTAAATATAAATATATATATATATATATATATATATATATATATATATATATATATATATATATATATATATATATATATATATATATATAATATATATAAATATATATAATATATAAATATAAATATAAATTCTAAAAAATTCTAAAAACATGATGTACCTCTGATATTTTTAAATTCGCAAAACATGATGTATCTCTGATATTTTAGTATGTTGTTTGACCCATTAGGGCTATGTATACCAAAGATTGCTACTAAATACCATTAAGAGTGAAGTTATAGGTCGAAGCCCGAAGAAACAATTAATTCTTATATAAACCAATACCTTTTTACTATGATTTAGTTTAAATATTATCCGTCGCGTCGTGGAAATTATTGTAGGTTATGTAAATGGTGCGAAAGGCATATAAAAAAGCATAAAGCGTCTTTAGAGTACTGTCCTGTGAAATTTTATTTGCTTCGTTTAAAAATTCACACTTCTGAAGCTTCGTGTAAATAATAAATTGCATTTAAATAGCTATATTTAAATGCATTCTTCGCTTGAATATAATCAATAAATTTTACACTAATGTTTTTCCACTCTTCGTATTTCACGATAATACAGGAGTAAATGCCAGTCCCCGACAACATCTGTTCTGACGGATTATCCGTGGGGTGAGTGACACACGCTGTGACAAAAAAGGCTGTATAACGTGTGCATTTCGGATGTTTCCTCCGTTATTTTTTCCATCTCTTTTAATCACCCAAACCCGCTAGTTCCGATCCTCATTACGCGTCTCCCTGCCTCCGGAGAATCTCGCGTTCACCGAATCATTACTGACATCGCGTTGATGGATCATGCCACTTTCGTTGCGCGTTCTTACTTTTTGGGAGCTTTCAGGTGAAAAAAGAAAGACGCATCGATTTGCCTAATGAATATAAATTAGGGCGTGGTGTTTGGGTAATGAAGACGTTAATTGCGAATTTTTTCTTAAACTTCCCTAACCAGAACATTGGAAACACAGCATGCTAGCTAACCAAATGGCTACAAAAAAATTAATGAATCAATCCATTAAAGAACCGGAAGCACGGAAATAATATGACATGTTTGATAGACGTAATTAAGTGGAAATTGTACAGCATGCTGGAATAAAATTTGAAAATATTCTGTTTTCCATTTGACAATTCCATAAATTTTCCGTTCGTATTTTACGATTATTATATTATAATTATATAATAATCGTAAAATAAATCGTGTAGGTATTATCTTATAGCTATTAATTTTTTCATATTAGGTGTACGGTTTTCATATTAGGTGTACTGCAGATAATGCGCCACATGCGAAAAAAAATTTTTCTACTCATTACACGTGATTTGTATACTGTCGCTTGTTAAATTGATTAAACCGAGATAAGAGACTATTGACTGCGTAATTGAATAAGGAATCAATTCATTCAAATTATTTTATTGTTTCATGTATTCAGTTGTACCTTAAAAATGATAAAAGCACAAAGTACTATTAATTTTGAATTTTTGAGAACGGAGTAAATTTAAGTGTAACTCAAAATCTATGCGTGTTTACTAAGTTATTGTAAGTATATACATATAATACGATTTTTTGTAGAGAACTAAATTTCCTATAGAAATAAAGTTAAAAAAACTTTTAATTTCAACAAAATATGTCAAAAAGCACAAGAATTAACGCACCACTTAGAAAAACTGTCAACTCGACTTATTACTTTTTAATAATTTAACTTAATAATTTTTTTAAATTATAGCCTACTTCTTCAGTAAGCACTATGATAGTATATCTTATTCGAATTTTTTGAGCATATATTATTGCAATGGAGTAAAGTTTTTTTCATGAACTTTGCAACACCCTGTGGAATGCTGTAATTAAGACGGTCCGTGTGTAATTAATGTTAGACTGT
>CAXKVY010008115.1:0-47474 GCA_964058915.1 Tetropium fuscum
TACCATATTAATGTATATTTTTATACACCATCAGAAAGTAGAGATTTCAACGAATAAAAAGCCCAAAACTTTCTTAAAAAAGCAGATATTTTGACGTGAGAATTTTCGATTGAAAATTAGGGTGCTTTTTTTATATTAAGTCAAAATAAGGTGAAAAAATAAATATTTTAAATAGAAAAAATTACAGTGTGTTTGGGACATAAGATGGTAAGTTTTCACCAAATTTCTTAATTAAAACATATTTTTTTTGTAAAAGATAAAAATAGAAAACCAAAAACCAGGTTATTTGAATTTCTCACATAAATTTTGAGGTTATGTGAAAAAAGTGTAAATACAATAGTTGTGGATCTTTCTATTACCTACAACTATACCATTTAACTTTTTCCTATAGGACTTGTAGTTTTGCCGGAAATCGAGATAAACCGTTTTTTACCCTTAAAAACTCACCCCCTCCACTTCCCGACCTCAGATCGCCCGTAAATTATATCTCCTTTCATTTTTGTTATATTCTCTTCCTTTTCCAATGGGTTTCATCCTCTTATTTTTTTTGGTTTCAAAAATTGTCGACCCTGGTCTATTCGAGAATTATTAAATGCAATTGAAAAAATGCCGGATGCGCTGGGGATATTACCTGAACAGTCGATTTAGTTATTTCTAGGCTTACATAGCTCTCTGTTTTTCAGCTGCTTTATCTGTTAAAAACTCATAAGAACAGCAAAACCCCCCCGTTGGTCAGGCATGCGATAAGATCCTTACACTTAACCGTTCAATATAATAAGACGGATCACACAATTCGCCTTAAAACGGACCACACAACTCGCCGTATTCAAAATTTTCCCTACCCGCATTTCCAAACACCTGGAACCATATGCAAATGAGCAACTGTTTTGAATTTCAAATGCTAGTTCATAAATTTCGCCAGGATAAACATAATAATTTAACGATAGTAATGAATCACTCGTTGAACTATAATTATTGCTGATTTGCGTTACATCCTAGTAGTCGAATGTTTACATCGATTACGTTTCTTCTTCAAATCGGATCCCCTCAAGGTTTCGCGATAATTTATCGGTCGTTACAGGTATTACAGTTACTTAATTGCGGTTCTGAGGTTGCTGATTGGCAGTTGGTGGTATTTTAACATAACATTGCTGTTTGTCTACGAAGAGACGACGCCGACGGTGAGAAATATTTTTAAAACGGCTGAGAACTGACTCTCATGAGAAACTATTCCAATAATTCCGGTGGAGGAAAAAAGCCCCATAATAATTTATTTATTTAATGCTATTTTGCAATAACTATAATTTATTATTTATAAATATTTCATGAGCATTTCATCATAGCTCCTGTTGTTTCCGAGGCCATATATAATAAATATTTGTACCAAAATGCAACGCATCAGGATACACAATAGTACTTCTAAACTGGCCTATATGTAGTCCAGATGTCATTCACATTCGTGAAGCAATCGTGTGATAAAAAAAGAGCTAGTCTTAGTTTCAGATGGAGAGTGATTTGTTTTTTCAACGTCTAGCCCACTAAAAATGTTTTTTACTCTACATAATAGTCCAAAACATAAAACACACAACATTTTAAAAATCAGTCGCGGCAAAAAGAGTCTTAGTAATAGAAAGAGCTAGTGTTAAATTTAGCTGGATAGAAATTTATTTTTTTTAAACGTCTAGTACACTAAAAATGTTTTTTGCTCGACATAATAGTCTAAAACTCTTGTTCCCTCTATGCATATACCCAAAAAATAAATCGGAATGAAATTTTTTACAAAGGGTCGAAACCGGGGAAACAACCTTAAATGAGAAAAAACAAAATTAGTTTGGCGCCCTCGAAATTGTGGTAAATGTTTACTGGTTCCTTAATTTTTGAGCGTAGTGTATATTATATGAAACGGAATGTTCGGCTTTGTTAATTAAAACATGTGCCTATAGAATTTGTCCTGTAAATAGAAATTCGTTTTATGTCTCAGTCACGGCAAAAAGAGTCTTAGTAAGAGAAAGAGCTAGTCTTAGTTTCAGATGGAGAGAAATTTATGTTTTTTCAACGTCTAGTGTATTAAACATGTTTTTTGCTCGACATAATGGTCCACAATTCTTGTATAGGGTACAAGATGTATATACCTAAAAAGTAAATTGGAATGAAATTTTTTATAAAGGGTCGATATCGAGAAATCAACCTTGAATGAAAAAAAAACAAAACTAGTTTGACGTCCTTGAAATTGTGGCCAATTATTACTGGTTCCTTAATTTTTGTGCGTAGTGTATAATATACGAAAGCCAATGTTCGGAATGGATTGGCTTTGTTGATTAAAACATGTGCCTATAGAATCTGTCCTGTAAATAGAAATTAGTTTTATGTAGGTAGATAATATTTCAGACTGATAACTTATAGGTGTGTCAAACTAATGGTTTGAACGGTTGTGAAAAAGTCAGTAATTATGTACCTACAATCCCAACTAGTAATTAGTACCTATCCAGATTTAAAAAGAAAACATTATCTAGCTAATAATTTATTTCCATTTACACGCTGAGCAATTTGTAAATGTCCGTGGCAACTAATAATAAAGGGGAATTCTGAAACAACCACGAAACGCACATCGTCCGATTTTCTCCTTCTCTCTCCTTCCGAATATTCCGCATAACTGTGGTCCAGGAATACCAAGTCCAAGTGCAGGATCACCTTGATTTATAAAGCGATCTTTATAGTATTCTGGGAAAAATACCTTCGTGGTTCGTTCGAATTTAATAGGTTTTCGATGGAGATACAAATACGCAGCAAAAAACTTGGAAAATACGTATCGGTGATATTGCCTTATGACCGGCTGTTCACACTTGAACTGCGAGGAAGCTATGCACCGTCTTGCACCGCGTTTTTCCCTTGTATAGTTACACAATGATATAATTGCCTATAGAATAACTCCAACATTATGAAAGATCGTATATCTGGAACATGTTTAACGCATGTTATAGAATTTAAATGATAATATACACTGCAACGCAAATCACGAGGCAAAAATTATTATCCTATATATTTTTTTATAATTTTGATCCATTCGGAGACGTAAATCATTAAGAGTTCGAATATTGCTATCCTAATTTTTGTATAACAAGAGAACATACTTTGCAGATAGTTTCAATGCTTCTTGTTGAGGCAGTAGAGGCAATTTCAGAGACAAAGATGTTCAGTATTGTATTGACAGTAATTTTGTTGTTTTTTGAGATTCAATTTAACGAAGCATCCATGGCAAATACAGGACAAACGAAGGGCTATATTATAGAATAGTTGAGACCCTTCAAACAATAACCTTCAAAACTGAAATTTGTGCAAAATAAACCTAAGCATTTCCCATCAGAAGATCACTGAGATGCCTTAGTACTAATGTCAGTTGAAAATTACTTGCTAATGAATTTGACCGGTGGCGCATTGATGATGTGACAAAAAGGAGTGATTTACTTAAAAAGATGCAATTATTGGAAATAACGTTATCATAAAAACAATGTTTGCAGTGGCGGAACCTCAAAATTTGGCCCCCCCTGCAAAATGCGTATATCAACCAGTTAAATTAAAATAATCAAACCAGAACCACATAAACGTTCTTCAGTCATTGTCGTATGCAAGTAATTTTTTATAGTTTTGAGTTTTGAAAAAGACCGCTCCAAAGTTGATGTAACCGGAATAGTTAAATACAATAATAATGCAGTTGCGACATCACTAAAGCAAGAACCCAATGAATTATATTTTATTATTATTAACTCGGCCAGTTCTTTAATTGCTTTTATTTCGGAAATTTCATTTTCAAAACTGATACTAAGTTTACCATCTGAAGGGGAAATTATTTAGAAACATCTTCTTTGTAATGAATAATAAGATTATTGGAATACTTTAAAAGTTCATCGTTCGAGAGCGTAACTATTTTTTTAGGATTTAAGAAATTAAATACATCACGTATTTTATATAATCCATTGAATCTGCGATTTAGTTCTCCGCATATTACGTCAAAAACTTTTAAATAAACATTGATTCGAAAGTTTTCTTCATCACTATAAAATCGATGATCCATAGCAAGTTCGTCGAAGTGCCGCTTAGTTACCCTCCTTCTTTTTTCCTCAAAATCCTCTGATATGCCCCATTTTATAGCTAACACTAAAGCTTTTCGTTTTTAAGAGTATTGTAGTCATTTCTCATCTTACTTATTGTGTCATATAATTTTTTTAACGGATCTTGAACCATGTCCTTATTTTGTAAAAATTTTGATGCAAAATTTAGTTGGCACATTATTTTTTCCATCATGATACATGTAATTGAAAATTCAAAGGTAGATATCTTTTTTTTTAAATTTTTCCGCTTCTTGTCGTTCAACTCTTTTACTGCTACATAAAACTATCTTATCCAATGCTTTTATAATATCTACAAATCTAAGTTTCACTGACATCAGAGATGTCACTCGGCCAGCCCAGCGAGTTGAATTTAAACGTTTTAAAGTTATTTCAGATTCTTCTGTGTCATATGACAATATGTCCCAACGAGGTAAACTGTTTCCTAAAAAAACATATATCTCTTCCAGAATTGCAAAATATGATTGAATCTCCACACAACACTTTACAGCATCCCCAATAACCAAATTTAAATTATGAGCTGCGCAGTGGATATAAGTAGCTTTCGGCTATTTTTCTTTTTTAAAGAAAACCCTTTTATTCTTGAACCCCACCGTAAACACCGCTCATGGCTGCTGCCTCGTCACAACCCTGACCGCGACATTACCAAAACTAAGTCCACTATCTTCAATAAACTGAACAATGTTTGCTGACATTCCAGCAGCTGAATGATCATGCACCTCTGAGAATTCCAAAAAAGATTCTTTTATTTCTAATCCAATAGGTTCGTGTTTTTCATTTTTCAAAATTTCCACGTATCTTACTACTTGGCTTAACTGATCTTTTTTTGACTGCAGAGCCGCCGGGCGACGCCCCCCCCCCCACACTGCAGTCTCTTGCTGTATAGTAGTTCCGCCACTGAATGTTTGGTGATTATTTCACACAAAAAAAATTGGTATCGGGTCGATTTAGTGCGGGCCGGAAAATCATCCAAATCCGTCGCTGTAGTCAGCATTTTTAATATCGTTTAAAAATCGTAAGCTTACACGAGGTATTTTCCATGGGTAATATAATATCTAATGCAGTGGCGGAGTGCGAATGCTATTTTTTGCAACTGATTCATGCACAAACGCCTCAGCAAGGCTGGTAAAACTGTCAGCGATGCGATTTCTACCATTGTTGATATATTCAAGCAAAATGTGATCGCTTTTATTTGGGCCAAAACATTGAATGTTATTCTATTTACCTGACTTATGGGCCGAAATTCCGGTGTGGATTTCCATATCGCAATCCGCTGCTTCCACGAACGATTCGCAAATAAAATGATCTTTGCCCGTTATGCTGGGAAATCCAGACCACCCAGCAGGATGGCGCCCAGTCCCTTATCTAATATTGCATATTGCGGTGCACAGTAATTGTCGAATAAATAAAACATGGCTACGAAAGTTCACAAGTTCTTTCAATATTTCTGACCTTATTTTAGAGCCAGTGGCGACTTTTAATAATATAATAATAATAATAATAATAATAATGTTCATTGTATAATAATAATAAATACAAAATTATTTTACTCAAAAGGACGATGTTCGCTAGCGCGATCTTCCACCTCTCCTTATTAAACATGGTGCAAACTAAGAATTAACAAATAATAATTTATAATAACCATATATTGAACAAAAAAAATAATAATAGAAGAAAATTACTCTGCTAACAACTTCAAGGATTCCAGGGCTCTCAGACCAAACTATCACATTTATTTTATGATTTTAGGAAAATATTTTGTAGAATGTAGGATGTTTTTAGGATATATTAATGAAAATTAAGTTTTACTCTCAATACTATAAATATGTCTCCATATCAAAAAATATTGTTAGAAATGAATTGATGTTTTACATAGTACCTAAGTATTTTATGAAAAATACTGGGAGAATATTCTCATTTCCTTCTTTAAAGGATAAACTCATCTGGATATTCCTGTGAAATTTTCTACATATTATGTTCTCTTAATGTGTAGGTATATTAAATCGAATACTCTTTAAATAATCCGTTAGAAGAAAAATATACCTGTGATATGGATATCTAAAAAAGAATATTCCTTCCGGGACATATTAGCAAAGTAGCAACTGTTTTTAGTATAAAATGGGTTACAAACACAGATATCCCTTGCATTTGCATGTATTAATTATTGATTCAATTGCATTTCATTTGGCAATCCACAACAGCAATACCATTATTATATTTTAACACAAATGAAGTAAAATTTCGTCGAAATTGGTAACGTGTTTTTCGTTAAATGACAACTGTCAATTGACAATTAAGCTGTAAATGAAATTTTTAATCGAATTTTTAGGTTTTTTTTCAGTTTCTCAATTCGGAAAATAGTCTTAATTAAGTGTTTCAATACAGATAAATCCGGATATAATGTCAAAAACGAGTTTGGACTCATGACAGCTGCCAAAAAAGCTGTCAATAGAAATTATTTTTTTGGTTATTCAAAATTGTAAGTTTTTTTTTTATATTTTAACACAAAATCAAGTAAAGTTTTGTCGTAAAAAAATTATTAACGTGTTTTTCGCTAAATAACAACTGTCAATTAAGGTGTCAATGAAATTTTCAATCGAATTTTTAGTTTAGAAATAAATGTCGGTTTTAACATAAGGGGTAGTTGTCAATAAAACTGCCAATAAACATAATAAATCAAAAACGGTATAGGTATTAGTGTCATTTTATAACTAATAATATTTTTACAGTAATAACATACTTTTATATTTTTTTAAATTTCATGTTTTATGTGAATGTATGTTATTATCAACAATAATAATAAGATATAAGATAGTAATTAAAATCAATTAGAAAATAAACACTTAAATATAGATTTTTTTGTTAACCCAGTCATTGAATTTTTTTCAAAAGATTCAATCTTGCGACAAACTTTCTTGAGATTCAACCATCTGAATGGATAAACAATGAGAGTTTTTTGGCAGCTCAAGCTTTCGTCAAAAATTTGAAAGTTATTAATGATTGTTCAGAGCGAATGGTCAAACTGATAACAGATTTTATATTATGTCTGCTTGTCTGCTTTTGTCTAATTTGAGGCCGACTGCTTGGGTTTGTCAGCGATATTTTGATTTAGAAAATTTGTCAACGAGCGGCGAAAACATCAAACGTCCAAAGATCATACAAATTTGCTTGAATCATAGGCTACCCCTTGAAAATTCAAGCAAATCCAAGCCTGCTGCGCATTTTATTGATTCTGGGCGCCTATCGTACTTCTGTGCCTACCCGACTTAAATATCCACTAGCCGCCACTGTTTAGAGCGTCTTTATTTCAATCGCTTATCAATATAAAAATTTATTTTCAATATAAAAATTTAATTATTTCATTATGATTACAATACAGCCCACTTACAGTGAAATGCCCGTCTATGGATTGTTTGGGTCTCGCGTTGATTCAAGGTGTATATAACTCCTTCAATCAACGGGCCTGGGCAATGGCAATGAACTAAAAACAATTAGTGATGAAGCACGGCGTTAAAAGTCTTAGAGATATCGAGAAGGTCATGCCGAAACCGAGGCCTGCATCAAATTCAGTTAATGCCAAGTATGTATCTGAAAACAGAATATGTTCAGGGAGAACAATTATAAATAGTAACCAGGTAGTCGTTTTCTATGAAAGTGGGTTCTCTGTCAAAACTTATGTCCCATAAAAATGTCACTGTGAGAATGGTAGGTATTGATAGTAAATTTAAGTATAAGCTACCAATTACATAAATCGTACATCATTCTGACGAGCCGCAATAAAGACGAAAGAACTTGTATAACGTACAGATACATAACGGGTAAATATCTTCTTATTTTTTTTATATGGGCGCCAGTTCTATGAACACAAATTTCTTAAATTCATTGAAGGATCACTTTAGAGTAGTAGTAGATGAGCACTATCTCGTCTTAGAGGGGGGTCAATTAGGCTTAACTTTTTAAAATATAAAATTTCTTTAAATGATTTGTTGATAATGATGTTGATGAAGTTCACGACTCGTCATCATTGAATTTTAACTATATGCAATGTTTTATTAATATGTTAAAATGGAAAGCTCAAAGTTGTATTAGTTATATTGTTTAGTATTTCATATTTATTTGCCTGAAAGTGCACATCAAGAAAGAAGAAGCTGTGATTGCATATGATTATGTTTATTATAAGATATTGTTAATGTGAAAGGAAATTTTAAAACCTATTACTATCCTGCGAAACACCTACTTAACTTAAATCTCATTACATGGGACCAAGTCCTCTGAAACAATATTCCTTAAAATTAGCAAATTTAGATTGTTTATTACCTTGTTGTAAAATGTGTTCCTCCTTTTTTTATGTACTTTGACAAAACTTGTCACTTTCGATTACACTTGTACGCGAACTAGTGCACTGCTGCTGGGCTCTGGTAGTGGTGTCATCTAGCGGGATATCGCTGCACTGCCTCTGGAATGCTGTCTGCCTTCGCTGGTATCTCTTCTAAGCCTTGGGATTTAGTTACTCTGAAATTTTGCTTACTCGGTGCTGGGCTGTAGTTTTCCATCTGCTATCACTGTGGAAGTTTGTTTCCTGTTCTTGTTGGTATATTAACTGCAATTTTCCTACTCTGGGCTGGGATGCTACCAAGCTTCTCCCTTTTATATCCGTAAAATCGACGAAAAATACATATATGCAGTTTTACTGCTTCAAGACCATGTACTACTATTACTGCTTACTTAGCACAAATTAACACTGAATATATAAAATTATAATTATTTTTTTACTAATTAACTTCTACAAAATTGTAAAGCGTGGCTGTTGCTTTGGACGCCGTAACTGAACTATATTGGACTGAGAAACAGATGCAACTTTCTGGTTACCTACTTCTTTCTTGTTCTGTTATTTTAATCTGACCAATCAGATTAATTCATAAGATTTGATTTTAATAAATTATGGCTGTGACCGGCGCATTCACCATTTGTTATGGTATATCCGGCGAGTTCCCCGGTATATCTTCGGAATCCAAGGTCCAATGCCAATAAAACTAAAATGGGACCATCTTGAAAACACATCTTATCCAATAAAAAATTTAAATAAAAGATTTTTTAAAATTGATTTATAAATGACGGCGTTCTGAGATAACGAACACACAAATAAAAAGCATGCAGTCCAACGGAGTAGCTCCTTTTTTGAAGTCGGTTAAAAAGTAGGATTATTTACTTATTCACTAATGCCATGCTGATGTATTCATAGTGGAAATTCGTCAAACTTTGACTCCGTAATATTCGTCGGAGAGGAAACCTACTATAGCCCTCCCAACAGCATTAGGCAGTGACCATTCAAATACGTATTCCCTAAAGTCATGGAAAAGGTTACAGGTAGTTAAATAAAACATACTGTTTCGTCACTTCGGCTACTTCGCAAAAACGAACATTTAAAGTAAATAACTAAAGTATTTAACGAAGCAGAGAAGCGCTTCTTCCTGTCATTATATGGCGCTAAACCTGACAGATATCGCTCGCCAGCATTCGTTGCGGACATTATCATCAGACCCAAATTCAGAGGACGATCTTGAAACCATACATGAAGACACCAACGTAATGGAATTAGCTGAAGGAAAAGAAGATGGTAATTTTTATACACACAGGTAGGTACGTATCTGTTTTCATCATTATTACCGATACATGATACCGAGGACATGATGTTCTTCGAGGGTAGAGAACGAGCATCAAATTTTATAAATAATGGTTACATCCACTATGATCATATATTACATTTATAGATTCTAAAGTAATTTTTTCCATCTCCAGTCAACTTGTACTTTTGCTCAGATGGGTCCATCATATAAGTAGGCTATAAAGTGGTAAGGTGTTAGTACTTGTTCAAATCGGCGCTGGAATTTTTTTTGTTGTTCATTATTACATCGTCTAAAAAAATTATGATTTTTTATTGAAATGAATATTTGTTGAAATGTAGTAGGTATTGCCCAACCTTGCAGGTATTGCCCAACCTTGTTCTTTCTCAATTGCAGAAAATCACAACTACACATTACACATTGCTGCAGGAATTGAAAATCGGATGGGTAAGTTAAAACCAGACTACTACAAACAGACGAGTAGCTACAAAAACCCTCAGCCCCTTTGACGTGGAGTGATCCGATTTCGTCTAAAGGCGTTGACGGCTAGACATCGTAATACACTCCTAAAACTGTGAAGTGACTTCAAATCAAGCATCTACACTGAAAGAAAGTATTGTTTACCTGACTCCTAACTAAAATCAAGCTGGTTGTTATGTATCATTTTGAACGGTGCCCTTCATATTTCGCGCAGGAACTCTAAAAATTGGAACCTAAGCTGTCGCTACTCGTCGGTTTGTAGTACTCTGGTAAAACCACTAAATGACACAATAATATTATTACTTGTCTGACGAAGCAGCCGATAAAAAGTGATAATCAATCAGAGGCAGCTGTCTGTCTATAAGGATAAATAACATACGGCATGTAATAAATATGTAAATGTAGGTGATAATTAAATTTTATTTAATCTTGTCGTTGGAAAACCCGAAACAGAAATATTTCAAGTTTAATTTATAAGAGGATAACGGTCGTTTAAGTATGCGTGGTTTATGGTTATGAAGAGAAATTAAATACGCGTTTTTCAAGAGGAATAAAGGCTGTCTCGCTTTTTCATGCGTTTAGTTGCTAAAAAAAAATGGTTGACAGATGCTGTAACAGTGCCACATATATTGTAAGGGTAGTTTGTTTTAAATGCGCTTCGAAATTCACAGAAACTGGCCCATCTGTTTCAACTATTGTAAGCTTGAGTTGGATTGCTCAACTACAATGTCACTATTACTTGGTTTGCCCTACTCGGAAGCGTTGAATGGAAAGGATTCCATCACTCTACGTTGGAAGCCAATGAAAGCCACGTCCGGCGCGCGGCGATACCCGAGAAATCATCGTGCATATAAATTTAATTTGCAACACAGATTGATTAAGAGAAATGGTGAACTTTTGACACACCGGCGAGGTTTTTACTGATTCCTACATGTTTCTTGCCGCAGAACAGGATTTTTAATTTTATAATTAGCAATTTATAAGGAACCCACTTTTCACATTTTGCTGTATATCTTCGCTCCTTGTCCATCAAAGAAGTATCAAGAGTTGCATGACCGGCTACAGTCGCAAGGTCGGTGCTAGCCATGGGCGTAGGTATTTTTTTTTCTTAGGGGCTCCAAAGTAGAAGGTTTTTATATGCATACTTTAAACACCACAGCTGATATTGAATGCAAGTTTCCACACCACTTATGTAGTATTGCTTTCAGCACGTTACCATTTTAATAGTGGGTGGTTCACGGGTAGATTTATTTCCCGTAAGAAACAAAAATAAATACGTACAAAACAGCCGTGAAAAATAAAATTTAAAACAGAAAAATGAAACCAATAAAATAAATAAAACAAATATATAATCCAAAATAGAGCAAATTCTCAGAAAAATAAAAACAATAAAATAAATATATCTATATTCCAAAATAACACTCGGAGTAGTTTCCACAAACACCAAAACACTTTCACTTCGCTCGACGCGCGTTTCGCCAACCTAGTTGGCATCATCCGGAGACGATTAAAACTAATCTTAAACTACAAAATCTACCATATTTATACTATTTTCATGGTGACATCACTAATGTGAAATTTACGCGTGACTAATCACGCTTCAATGATCGGTTGCTAAGCAACGCGTAAAGCGGGCTACGGTATGATATCACCGTGAAATTTACGCGTGACTAATCACGCTTCAACCATCGGTTGCTAAGCAACGCGTAAAGCGGGCTATACGGGATAGGTCCCTTGTCGCTATTCACACTACTATTACATTTTACAATTTCTATGCTATCAAATGCATCCAACTGTCTATTATTGGTCACATTTCTAACTAATCTTAAATTACTAATATCTATTCTATGATTGTTGTCAAAAGCATGTTGTGAAACACTAGACTTATCTGTTCTTCCATATTTTAGATAAGCCATATGCTCTTTAAATCTGGTGTTAATTGATCGTCTCGTTTGTCCAACATATTTTCGATCACAATCATTACAACTAATTTCGTAAATCCCAGACCTTTCATTTGGAATAATTTTATCCTTTGGATTGTCTAAAAGTTGTTGTAATTTGTTGCTCGACGAATGAATCGCTGTTATACCCACGTTTTTGAAAACCTTACTCAAACCACGAGTAAACCGGGGTTCGTACGAGATGGATACATATTTTGGAGCCTCTATATCCTTTTGAAAGGTCGTAGAATTACGAAGTGTCTCCTTAAATTTACGCTTCCTAATTAGTTTTTAGTATATCTACAAACTATATCTCTAGGATAACCATTACTCACAGCTATATCTTTAATTAATACTTTTTCTTTTTCAGACCTCTTATTACTGAGAGGGAAACTTAGTAAACGATGGACAAGAAAATTAAAACTTGCCATTTTATGTTGATAGCAGTGGTGAGAGTCATTAGGGATATATCTGATCGTACTGGTATATTTTCTATATATATATATCAAATTCTAACCTATTGTCACTATTTTTAATTACTAATACATCTAGAAATGGAAGTTTTCCATTATTTCCTAGTTCATATGTATACTTTACAGAAGTGAAACGACTATTTAATTTGGAAATGAAGTTTTCTACATCCGCAATCTTAGTGTCAAACACGGCAAAAATGTCATCCACATACCTAAGCCAAATCCTAGGAAAATACTCGAATTCTTACTTTGCTTCAGTTTCAAAACGACTCATGAAGACATTAGCAATGAAAGGCGATAAACAGTTACCCATTGCCGTTCCTTCATGTTGTTCATAAAACTTGTCATTGAAACGGAAGCAATTTTGTTTCATACAAAGTTTTGTAAGGTTTATATATTCTTCTATTACTTCTTTTCTTTAGTTGTTTAATTCGAGTAAATCCTCAAGATAGTCCAAGGTCTGTGGAATTGGTACACTAGGAAATAATGAACAAACATCAAAGGAAATCAAAATTTCACCCTATTGCAATTGAATATTCTTGACCTTATCAATGAAATCATTCGAATTTTTAACTGAAAAACTAGGCTGTGCAATGGGCAAACTTTCAAATTCCTTAGTCAACCATTTTGATAGGTGGTAAGTCGGAGATCCAATAGACGATACTATTGGACGCACCGACTTTTTTGGTAGACAATACAATCTAGGTACAGTAGGGTTAGACACACGTAACCCATTCTTAACAGGTGGAGTAATAAGGTTGTTACATGATTTGAGGACATTTTTTATTTCAGTGGTCATTCTTGGTAAAGGGTTTCTAGTAAGTTCTTTATGAGGACCGCAAGTTCTTTATAAGCAACCGATCATTGAAGCGTGATTAGTTACGCGTAAATTTCACGGTGATATCATTAGTGACGTCACCATGAAAATAGTATAAATATGGTAGATTTTGTAGTTTAAGATTAGTTTTAATCGTCTCCGGATGATGCCAACTTGGTTGGCGAAACGCGCGTCGAGCGAAGTGAAAGTGTTTTTGTGTTTGTGGAAACTACTCCGAGTGTTACAGTTACATCAAAGGTTCCAGCCATATCCGGTAATATTCCAAAATAAAAAAAATCTCAATAAAAAATAAACCTTAACACCTTAATACCTTACACCTTAATGCCTACTGTCAGAATGTTCATTGTCCACTGTGAATATCTACATCAGGCCAGTGGCGGCTGGTGAGGTAGTGCCACGGAGCCATGGCACCACCTTATTTATTCGTAAAAATACATAAATATTAACTGTATCTGTCATTTAAACTTCTCTTTAAATCTGCGCACTCAAGTTCGTTGTGCTATTTATGAACTGGCACAGATGAAATGAAATAGATGTTCCAGAATCGTGTGTGAAGGACAGAGATAAACGTAGTCCATATAATTTTACATGGGATAAATTGTAAAAAGAAATAATATTCTGTGTCGGGCTCAGTTTCTTGACATCGTCAGTTTTTGTTGTATCGCGCTTCCCTGTTATGTCAGACATCACGTGTAGTGTGTTTTTCTAGAATAAATAAATTGGATTAGTGTGATAAATAGTAAACTTATATTCGTGTTGTGTTTAGTTTTTATTAGGTATTTAATAAATTAATCATGAATAAGATCGTCGATGGAAAAACTTTTAGTAACTTTTCACTGGAAGAAAAACTTAAAGTTAAAGAGTTAGGACGACCAGCGCCTGATTTAAATATTATAAAACAAAGTGGCAGTTGACAAAAATCTCGATCCAATCTAATAAAACTATCTACAGTAAAAATAATTGGTTGTGTGGATGTGAAGAGACTAATAAAAGGTTTTGTTTTGTCCTGTTTGGAGGTGCTGAAACTTGGTCGACAAATGGCACGGACGATCTTGTTCATACATGGGACAAAATGAAAACCCACGAAAAATCTAAAGTTCACATGAACAACATGTTCAGTTTTCCATGCTGGGTAAGTCAAATATAAAGACACAATTATACTGGCTTTTTATGTAATTTACTAATCTTTTTATGTAATCTTTAAATAATCTATAATCTTTATATTGATTAATTATTTTGTACTAATACATTATGACCATTTTTTGAAAATTATCCATAAAAATAAATGTGTTTGTTGAGAATCAAAACAATAATGCACCACTAAAGTCTGTATTTTTGTTCAAATGGATATTTTATTGAAGTTCTGAGTTACAGGAAAACGCGTGACCTTGAAAATTTTAAATATTTTCCCGCACTTCATTATGTATCTTTGCCAGTTTTGGCATTACCTGTTTAATTTGGCACGAGCCGCCACTGCATCAAGATGCTTTGACTCCGAGGACATTTCGATTCTGGACATTAAAAGTTATTGTACAATTATTAAGAAGTAAGCTGGGAATTTTAGGCAAAACTTAAATAAATAAACAACCAAGCCAGCAAAGCGTACAAAGTGCACGTTGAATGTAGCTTGCCGAAATGTAGCTGAAATTTTCTGACAACTGGACTAAGTACTGTCATGCACTTGGAAATACCTTCTACCTTTTATCAACAACTTGACCTCATGTACTTAGGATATAAACAATATACCTGCTTATTATAAACGTTATCAGTATAACACTATTGAGTTTAGGTACAAAATAACTGGGTCATGGTTTATATCTAGTATTATAGATACACTATCATACGTAGTAAACGAAACCGTTATAAAATTTCCAGACCTTAGGGCTTATGAAATCTTATACACCTATCTTATATACCTATATACATGAGAATCACATATACTCCTCAAAAAAAATCTAATCAAATACGATATATTTCGGAATTAATTAATACATTAATAATTAAGACATTAAGACATCCCGGATTATCACCATGTCCGGGTACAGGCAAACACCCACGCGCAGTACTTAGTGGTGCCTAGTAGGCACCGTGGCAATTGAGACAACAAATTTTAGATTTGCTTCCAGCTTCTTACGTCGTAGGACGTATTTATTATCTGGAATTGGGTTATCTGATATCTAAGCTCTTAGTCACCTAAGGGCTTAGAGATATTTAAAGTTCATGTTTTATTGATAATATAAGTGGGCAATCTCGATTTGAGATAATATTGTTGGTTTAAGGATAAAAAAGCCTAATGAAAAACCCTCTTTAATGTAGGTCCGAAAGAGAAGGAAAGAAAATAGGAAACAAGAATATAAAAGTGACTGGTTTTGTCACGATAAATGTTATTGTATATTGTAATTTCTACTAATGGCATGGTAAAATTGGTGAATTTTCAAGCAAAAAGACTAAAAAACAAACAAACAAACAAACAGAAAGGATTAATTGGATGAAAAAATGTTAAAGTTTTAAAAGTTGAATGGCTAATCTAAATTGATTGCGTGAATATTGGTATTATGGTACTACGTCGAGGCATTGGTTGTGTTGGTATCTGATGGAGATGTATCTATCGAAGTCCGTGATAAATCGTAGGGCGTAGGTATTTGTTTTCTAATACCTTTAGTTATCGGTAGATCAGACGTTCTCTTGCGCTCTGCATTTTTATTTGCCTGACTAAGCAACACACTTTAATTTTAACGTACCGGCCCAAAACTCGACTCTGATAAAATTGTACCTGTATACCCACAGATACACCACCTGTGTATAGGTACCCATATGTTAGGTCAAAGCTGAAAATGTGTCCATTAAAGTGGTGGAAACCCGGTGGAGATCCATCAATTTTTAATAATGTTACAGCAGTTCGAAATTGAATTATTTTTTATAGTTTTCCTAGCTAAGTAAAAGTCCTTATTATTTCAGTCTCTCCACGAGTCCGATCCTCGATCCAGGTGGAGTGCTTGCGATATTAGTCCAAAGACCTCCACACGATAACGTGTGAAATTATGGGTTTTCCAGAAAGGTTATTTCAGTGCGTCTACTCTCAAGACAATGCCGAATTTTCAGGCAGATGTCCCGTTTTCGACGTTACTGTAATCTCACAGCGGGCAATGAAATATATATGTGGCTGAAGACAGCAACGGATTCAGATTCGAGAATCGATTATTTACAGTGGACCAGTTCGAAATTGGAAATGAATATAGAAAATCAAAAAAATAAACAATTAAATTACGTTTAATTTATTTATTTATCGCCCTATTCTTTGTGTTCAGCAAAATATATATATATATATATATATATATATATATATATATATATATATATATATATATATATATATATATATATATATATATATATAATTTTAGGTATTAACTGTCTCTAATAAACTCCATTAATTTAAAAATGTAGTTACCGTCAAAGTAGGATATACCTACGCATATTACCCATACGGAAAATACCCTGTGAAGAACATCGAAAAATACTGAACAAACCGGGCGTGTCAATTGTTTTGTTCACAAAATAAATAATATTGTGGAGGCACGGTACATTAAAAACACTTTGAATAAACTAAATTTACTAAAAGTTTATTAAACTAGTTACTTATCTATGTATACATAGATACAGACAAAACTATTTACAGAAACTGTTAAACCATTTTTTAATTTGATATTATGCAAGTTCAAAATTACATTTAATTATATGTACTCATTACAACGATTTTATATTCGTTGGTTTTCGAGATTTAGGTTGACCTACATAAAATAACGTAATAATTATATCAATACCGTTCTACTTTAATGTTTAAACAATAACAATAGCGTGTTTAAATTTCTAGTTACGCAAGTGTATGTCGCATGTTTTGCCGGAACCATTTTCCAAGATATAAATAAATATCACGGGTCGGCTACCTTTAAAAGAAACCACAGCCGTGTTTTTATTACATCAAAGCCTACGTATATGTGGCATATAATCAATTTTTTTTGGGTAAAGCGTATTTAATTTATGGCATTGTATATATGGATGTTTACGGGACAGCAGGGTCGCCACCGCAGGCTTTAGGCGTTACCATCTCGTTTTAGTGAGTGGAAAAGAAAATGGAATCACTTATTTAAATATACCTGCGGCGGCGGCGTCTTCTCGAACTTTTTCATGGAAAACCCTTTTTTATCAACAGTAATACCACAAGACTTTTGTTAAATAAATTTGCCAATAAACGATATAAGAAAAACTGACATGATTTTTTTAGACCCACCTTGTGAACACATCGAATTGTTTTCTATTCTCCCTTTTCTATTTCTGTTATCTTTTTGTTATTTTTTTCTCCGTTTCCTCCGGCCTTTTTCAAAAGATGATTTTATTTTGACATAATTGACTTCGGCAAAAATTACAGTTTTAATTAATTTACTATTAAGTTACTAGACTGTTCGACCAACTTTGGGCCCAATTTACTGTGGGACCTGGAGGTGCTAGTTGTTTGTATTTTGGTTTATTGAATTCTACGGAAAATTTCAGATTTTTTACATATTTTTATTTATCTCCGAAGCGAAAAATTAAGATAGGGCCAAAAATACGCAAACTGCACTACTGAAACTAATTTGATTATCAGATCTTATAGTTTTTTAATTATTTATAGTTAACCAAAATAAATGCATGTATTTGCCTCTCACTCTGCAAAAACGCGACCTTAAATTGTAGATAAACAATTTCACGCCTATATAGTGCAAACTTTCCAGTGCCATAAAACGGAACATGGTTTTAACAGCCGACCACACGCAGGTAAACAGTTTACGTTATTGAACGCGCTTTCCTTTGTCGGTTTAAAATTCGGGAATCTCCCATGATGCATACTTTCATTGAATGTCACCCATCTGTTCTACTTCTCTCCTAGCAAACGAGAATTTCCCTGATTCCATCGGCCATTGGCGTACGTATGACTGACAGAGAGGCGACACCAGATCCGCGTTGAATTATTTATGGAAATGGCGGGATATTATGAATATAATTGAAAATATATAGGGTCAAATGGGGTAAATTTAAAGAGGGGTAATTGTAAACGCCTTTAAAAAATAATTTAAATTTGCCGCTACTTTTAAATATCCCGCGTTTTCTTCAAGGTTGCCCATCCCTGTATCAGCGGAATAACGAATTTTGTTGCGAACCGGCGCTGTTTAGTTTCATTTTGTTGTTCGTCTAGAGTGCTGCAAAAGTTTTGTTTTTCCTTCTGGAATTAGTAGTGAAATGTGCTTGTGATTTTTTTTCTTTTAAAGGTAGGTTTTATAATAAGAGTTTATTATAGGTTTAAAATAATGTTCTTGTATAGATTTGCAAATGATTGAAAACTAAAAGAGTTCAAAGTTTCTTTTATTGGCTGGTGTTTACATTTGCCCCTTTCCAATCTAGAGGGGGATAATGTAAACATTGTTTTGGGGCAAAAGTAAAGGCAAGTTTACTTTTTCGGACTTTTTCAAGCGGACTTTTTCCAGTCAACAAAGACAAATTTCCTACAAATGATTTTAAAGATCAAGATCTCCAAGAATATTTGCAGAAGAAGCAAAAAAGACACGAAAACAGAAGCCACGAATATTCCAATTTCTACTAATAAATCTGAAGTCAACATAAATGAATCAGCTGGAGAATTAACATCACAAGAACAAACGCTTGTTGGGGTAAATGTAAACAGTGACATATTTTCTAAATAGTAATTTTTTTCTAAAAAAATTTTTTTAGATCTTTTTCGACCCAAGCATCTGAAAATAGATAGTTCAGTTACCATTTGTCTTTAGTTTTTCCTTTAAAAATAATTGTTCTTATATTATTTAGGTATATTTAAAGAAGTAAAAAAAATTAACTATTTAAAATCGTTTACAATTACCGCCCACTTGACCCTAATTGATATTTCATAGGTATTGCATAGCCTATAATGCAATTTTATTGGTATTGCATAGCCTAAATAAAATGCATAAATAAATATATCAATATATATATATTCGGTTCAATATCCGAATATTTTGCTAAGAAGTAGTACCTCGTCAATTTCCAGGTCATAAGTTAAACTGTATGTAGAAATGTTGCGGTATTCTCCTATATTTATATACCTACGTTTATGTTGTCATAACTCTTTAAAATGAGCGTGAAATCACGAGAATAGGAAATCGCAGAATGCATAAAGTAAAAAATTATTTTATATTATTATTAATTTTTTTATTAAAAAATATGTCAAATTTCGAAATAAAAATAAATGTACCTCTAGGTAAATACTACTTGGGAGGTAAATATTATTAAATAATATCGATTACATTTATCTACAATCGCCAGCGCCCTCTGCAATGTAATATGCTGTTATTTATTTTACTTCCGGCGCCTGTACTGTACTCCACTGGCTTCATTAATCGTTTTTTTGTTAACATTTTACAATTTCCCTTGAATACCTTAATGGTCGCTTATACTGTACACATATCGCAAATTTGAACAATGATCTATTTACCCAGGCTTCTAGAATGATCCGACATATGCAGATATAGATAATATGGCTTGCTGCAATTATCTATATTTCCTACCTACATTTGGATTTCGTTTTGTTATGAGCAGATGTAGTTAATTTACATCAATTGACGGCGGGAGAAAAACAGCGTGGCTAATATACCTAACCGTGTTTTTTATGTGAGTGTTTGTTGTATTATTATTACAGGGATTCCCAATTTGAATAAAGATACTCATCATCACAACAGTATGATAAAGTAGGTATTTGGAAATTGGAATTTCCAAATTTAAATTACACCACGATGGTGGCTTGTTTGTAGATCGGCTGGGGGGACCCATAACAATGGGATGCTGAATTAAATTGCCACCATGTAGACACATGTATTAAATGTCGCTATATTTAAGTAATGTGAATATACAAATATATCCTATCCATTATATTATTTAAAATATTTTGCTGGAAATACCAGGTCTTTCTGGCTGGCGACATCTACTGGCAATTCCTATTACTGATTATACATGTAAACAGTTTTCTGCAATAAGGTACTATGTTGTGCTGACATCTAGAGTAATTAATTAAAATATGCATGAGCCTGAGCTGCGCGACAGATGGCTAGGTCTCTGGCTGTGACTGAAGGAGTCTTTTAACAGTAGGTTTTTCATACATTCATTGTTCTCTTACTAGATGTCACAACCACTTCATATTCAAAATATTATTTGTGTAAGTGTTCTAATCGCATATCTCAGTTATTGGTGTGCTTTGCTTTATACGAACGAATGTACATAGATCTGCAGAGAATTTTTCTTGGATTAGCATTGTCTCTTTTAAGAAAATTTTGCACACTTGCGAGCGACATCTCTGAATGAATGAAATGTCGAACCTTTGTGCATGACTAGAAAATTCTAAATTTCAGGAGCGTCGCGGGACAGTCATAAAGTCCCTCCCTAGATAGAGAATGTACGAAAAAATATCGTCTGTGGAGTTCAGATTCAGAATAGTCTCTGATAATATATTAATCTATGGGGTCGCTGCAGGCTATATTTCTTAAACTTTAAAAGCATTGAAAAACCGGCCTTGGAACATGCATTTTACCATCTTATTTTATAGCCGAGTGCACCTTACGTGTTAATCCTGGATTATGTTTAAGCCTGACTTATTTTGACATATTTGCATGCAAATGTGTCAAAATAAGTCGGACTTTAATCCAGGATTAATACGTACGGTGCACTCGGCCATTAATGAATGAAAGTTATTTTAATTATAACTTTTCCTTATATGCAAAATCGTAGACCTACTTCAATCGCGTGACTCAGTGCGCCCTGGCTAGTCTTTTTAGTTGGCCGTAATCAAAACCATAGAACACAGAACATAACAAGAAATTAAATGACAAATAACACAGAACAGCACTAAACAAGAATCATAGAATAACAACGACATAGACAATGCTTAAAATGATGTTGAATGTCCCATTTAGTTATAGCTCAATAAAGAAAACGACATCCTACACATCTGATTTTACTCCGCCATAGTTACATAGGTAGGTACCCTGTTACGGACTAACTGGAAATGTGGCACCTCACCTGACGTCACATTACCTGCGCGCTGACATACCATTGTCTTTGTATCATGGACTGTCCGTAGTCCCTCGTGAAATTTCTATGGTTTTGGTTGTTGTCACAGTGCTGGTTTGTGCCACCGAGTTTTCTTGTAATAGATTTCGGTGGTTTGTGCAGAAATCTTGAATCGACCGGATTGACAATTGACAGTAACTAAAGAATTTTCTCGAAAGCCGAGGAATAATAATTATTCTGTTATTTGAACCAACCGGTCGTGGTTGTTTGTGATTTCTGACTCACTTGCCCGCTGTAAAAAGTGTTTAATAGAAAAGCCGGTCAAATGGAACAGGTAATAACATTAGCAATAAGAAAATTGAACTTTACATGGTGTTGTAGTTTTGCACAATTATTTTCAAGTAATTTGAGCAATTTACACAAAGAGCACATTGTTCTTCTAGGTCGCAGTACTGAAAGATAAAGGAAATGCTGCCTTGGCCGAGAATAAAATAGATGAAGCCGTAAAATATTATACCGAGGCTATTAAATTGGACTCTGGTAACGCAGTCTTATATTCCAATAGATCTGCTGCATACGCAAAGGGTAATCAGTATGATTTAGCTTTAGTAGATGCTAACAAAGCTATCGAAATTAAACCTGATTGGTCCAAGGCCTATTCGAGAAAAGGTACTGCCTTAGCCTATTTGGGAAGATTCGACGAGGCTATCGCTACTTATGAGAAAGGTTTACAGGTCGATCCCAACAATGTCCAGTTGAAAGACGGCTTGTCAGAAGTAAGTAAATAGTTACTAAGTATAATATAACGGGCAACAATGGAATCACTTATTTTTATTGTCAGTCGGGTCAAGCTTTATTTGTAGTCTACGTATTGACTAACAAAGAAAATCACCATTTTCGGAGGATATCTTCTATTGTTTTTAATTTAAATGCGGTTAAATTTGTGTAAATTAAATCAACTTGTTCAGAAAGTGGGTTAAAATCCATTCATATTAAGGGTTCTAGGTACTTATTGGTTATTTTTATGTGCGTGAACTTAGCGAAACATTTTTAAATAATGGAATGTTGAACCAGCTGATAATTTGTTGCTAATTAGTAATGATGAATTTGTTGCTTTTAATTTTAAAAAACGGGTTGTTTTGCAAAGTCCATGTGAAGTTAGCAAAATACGATCATGAAAAATGAATTTATTTCTAAATTATTATTTTCTTTTTGTTGCTATTTAGTTGTAGTAATTGCAACATTGAAATAGGGAACATGACTAAAATTTAAAATATAAAAATAACACTAAAAAACAGCATAGCGTTGTAATAAAACGTGTACTTCACACAAAAAAACAGGATTTCTAATTCCGCGCGATCAGTATGAGGTATCTAAACAGCGATACAATTGAAGCGGCCCAAAAAGAGCTGTGACGTCACAATCTACAATATTCGGTAGGCGTTGCGCCGGAAAGCGGCCGAATGAAGTATGAAATCAAGCGGTCGAGTGCTGGGATCTCCCGTAGCCGACCGAATCGGTCTCCTCGTCGTTTGTAAATTGTAGGCTGTGACGTCACGACTTCGAGCCTGTTTGAAAGGTTTCGCTCGCGCGCGAGACTTATACTACTTATACTACTACTTGAATTTATAGCAAATTTATTATTGGAAATTAAGGCGTCATATTTTGCGCATCTTATTTTTTAGTATGGTAGAACATTTTTATGCAATAAAAAAAATGGAAATGTTCCCTATTATTAGGTAGGTACACCGTTTCTCGTACGAATTTTGTTGTGGATTTTCTTAATTTGTTGCTGCTGAAATTCGCAGTTAGTATAATTTTTTCATTGTTTCTGACGAAAACCCCTCTATACAAGGGCTGGTTCATGATTTTTGTACCTACTTGGAATCGTTATGGGAATTTGTTGTGCAGCTCCTAGGAATTAGTTGTAGATTTTCTGATTTTATTTCTGCTGAAATATAGGAAGTATAATTCCTATATTTCCCGATAAGTATCATTTTTCATTATTTCTAGCAGAACATTCCCATTAAAAAGGCTGGTTCATAGTTTTCGAAATCGTTCATGGTATTCTTGGCGAAAAACCCCCTATACAAGGGTTGGTTGATATTTTTTGTACTCGGAACCGTGAAGGGAATTTATTGTGCGACTCGTAAGAATTAGTTGTAGCTTTTATGATTTTTTTGCTGCTGACATTATGTGAACTATACCGATAAGTACAATTTTTTTCAATATTTCTAGCAAAACGCTCCCTATACAAGGGGATGGTTTGTGTTTCCTGACTCGAAATCATCAATCGATTTTGTTGTTAGGTCCGTACGAATTAGTTGTGGTATTGGTGATTTTGTTTCTGCTACAATAAGCGAAAAATCATGTTAAATATATTTTTTTATTATTATTTCCAGCAAAACACTCCCTATACAAGGGTTGGTTCATATTTTTGTACTCATTTTTGTTGCTGAAATTGCGAAATATCCTTGTGACGTTTTTGTAATTATTTCTGCCGAAACATCCCCCTAGCAAAGGTCCATAATTTTCGGAAACGTCATGGGAAATTGTTTTGTGACTCTTACGTATTAGTTGTAGCTTTTATGATTTTTTTGCTGCTAACAATTTATGTGAACTATACCGATAAGTACAATTTGTTTCAATATTGATTGTTTCAATAGTGATTTTGTTTCTGCTACAATAAGCGAAAAATCATGTTAAATATATTTTTTTATTATTATTTCCAGCAAAACACTCCCTATACAAGGGTTGGTTCATATTTTTGTACTCATTTTTGTTGCTGAAATTGCGAAATATCCTTGTGACGTTTTTGTAATTATTTCTGCCGAAACATCCCCCTAGCAAAGGTCCATAATTTTCGGAAACGTCATGGGAAATTGTTTTGTGACTCTTACGTATTAGTTGTAGCTTTTATGATTTTTTTGCTGCTAACAATTTATGTGAACTATACCGATAAGTACAATTTGTTTCAATATTTTTAGCAAAACATCCCCTATACGAGGGGGTGGTTCGTGTTTTTCTGTCTCGAAATCTCATGGAAAATTGTTGTGCGACTCTTACGAATTAGTTGTAGCCTTTTAAAATTATTTCTGGCGAAACATCCCCTCTTCTTGTTTGGCTAAATTTTCTTCTTGGCTACCGTTCGATAGTGCTTACGTTTTGGATTATTTTCCATCGTTCACTGATATTATATTGTATCACAGTCACAGTAAAATAGCACTACACATACGAGAATATCTCAACAAGCTCTGCACTACTCTATCGCGCATGGCCGTTACAGATTGCAGAATACGCGCGAAAATCCTGCGAACCCGCCAATGCTAGGTAAATAAACGCAGAGGAACGGTCAGTGCACTTTATATATCTCCTAGAACTACTTGTAGGTAAAATATCGAGGGCTTTCCTTTCACGTACGATGCTTTATAGGTTAGGATGCAGAAGGCGCAAAAGTCCCGGTCCTTCCCCAACCCGTTTTCCGGCCCAGACGTGCTCGCAAAACTGAGATTGGACCCGAGGACTCGGGCGTACCTAGACGATCCCGAATACTTAGCTTTATTGGCCCAGCTACAGGCCAATCCCCAGCTGATGGGTACCTCCTTACAGGACCCTCGTGTTTTAACCACACTTAGCGTTCTAATAGGATTAGACACGGGGTCAGATGAGCCCATGGATACGGACCCCGTTTACAGTGCACCACCCCGGAAACCGGAGCCTAAGCCGCAGCCTAAGAAAGCGCCGGAACCCGATTTGCCGGAGAACAAGAAATTAGCTCAAGCCGCTAAGGAGGAAGGGAACACGTTTTATAAGAAAAAAGATTTCCCTAACGCTATTATCAATTATAATAAAGCCATCGAGCATGATCCGGCTGATATAACGTATTATAACAATCTAGCCGCCGTTTATTTTGAACAGAAAGAGTATGAGAAATGTATTAAAGAGTGCGAGAGAGCTATCGAAATCGGCAGGGAGAATAGGGCCGATTTCAAGTTAATAGCGAAGTCATTCATGAGGATCGGTAACGCTTATAGGAAAATGAAAGACTATAAAGCGGCTAAAATATATTATGAGAAATCTCTGTCGGAGCACAGAACGCCTGAAATTAAAACCTTGCTGTCCGAAATGGAGATATTAATCAAGGAGGAAGCCAAAAAGTCATATATCAATCCCGAATTGGCCGAGAAGGAAAAGGAAATCGGTAAGTTAAGTCTATACGGAATATTCAATTGAATTGTTATAATGGAAGCGTTGTGTAAATTATTTTTATTTTTGCTGGGGGTTTTTTGCATGGATTTTTGATTTTGTTGTTTCACCATATTTTTCTCAAAAAAATAACCCTCGACCGTTCCTTCTTCTCACAAGGGTTAATTTTTGCTATTTTTATTGTTACGGATGTGACGAAATAGCGAGCAGCGAGCATTTAACGATGCAAATTAAGACACGAGCCTGAGATTATGTCATAATGAATGCGAGTCTTAATAGCCATTAAATGCGAGTTGCATACACTATTATTCTACGGCCAGTCACAAATAAAACATTCAACCTACCAAGAAAGGATCTTTTCTTCTCATTGATATGTTTCTTGTTACTTGGAAATCAAGAAGCTTGAGAGATAATATCGGAACTGTTACTAGTTTTTACCCGTTACAGTTTATAACTGACATTCTCCCAGTTAAAGCGTAGACAAAAACACTGTTTGTAATTAAACAACCAATTGGTTACACAGTCTGTGGCTAACTGAACCAGTTTTCGGAAACCACTTTCCAAAAAAAAAACATTAAGTAGCTCTCTAGCAGTCTCTTATTTGTTTTGTAAATGAGGCGTAGCATTGCCCTTTTTTTATTCCATGGTACAATTACACTTTTGAGCTTTACTGCTTTATTCATAATTAAACAATCAATTGGTTAAAGAGTTCTGTGGCTAATCGAACCAGTTTTCGGAAGCCACTGTCCGAAAAAAAAACATTAAGTAGTTCTCTAGCATTCGTTTATTTGTTTTGTAAATGAGGCTTAGGTTGTCCCCTTTTTTCTTCCATGGTACAATTATGCTTTTGAGATTGACTGCTTTAGGTACTTGTAATTAAACAACCAATTGTTGAAAAGTTCTGTGGCTAATCGAACCAATTTTCGGAAACCACTCTCCAAAAAAAAACATTAAGTAGTTCTCTAGCATTATTTTATTTGTTTTGTAAATGAGGTTTAGATTGTCCCCCTTTTTTTATATTCCATGGTACAATTACACTTTTGAGACTGCCTTATTTTTAATTAAACAACCAATTGTTAAAAAGTTCTGTGGCTAATCGAACCAGTTTTCGGAAGCCACTCTAAAAAAAAAAACAAGTAGTTCTCTAGCATTCTTTTATTTGTTTTGTAAATGAGGCTTAGGTTGTCCCCTTTTTTTTATTCCACGGTACAATTATTACGCTTTTGAGATTGACTGCTTTATTTGTGATTAAACAACTGATTGTTAAAAGGTCTGTGGCTAATCGAACCAGTTTTCGGAAGCCCCTCTAAAAAAAGCAAGTGGTTCTCTAGCATTCTTTTATTTGTTTTATAAATGAGGCTTAGACTGTCCCCTTTTTTTATTCCATGGTACAATTACGCTTTTGAGATTGACTGCTTTATTTGTAATTAAGTAAACAACCAATTGTTAAAAAGTTCTGTGGCTAATCAAACCAGTTTTCGGTAGCCACACCAAAAAAAAAACAAGTAGTTATCTAGCATTCTTTTATTTGTTTTGTAAATGAGGCCTAGCATTGCCCCCTTTTTTATTGCATGGTACAATTACACTTTTGACATTGGCTGCTTTATTTGTAATTAAACAACGATTGTTAAAAAGTTCTGTGGCTAATCGACCCAGTTTTCAGAAGCCCCTCTAAAAAAAAAAACAAGTAGTTCTCTAGCATTCTTTTATTTGTTTTGTAAATGAGGCTTAGGTTGTCGAACCAGTTTTTGGAAGCCACTCAAAAAAAAAACATTAAGTAGTTCTCTAGCATTCTTTTATTTGTTTTATAAATGAGGCTTAGATTGTCCCCCTTTTTTATTCCATGGTACAATTATGCTTTTGAGATTGACTGCTTTATTTGTAATTAAACAACCAATTGTTAAAATGTTCTGTGGTTAATGAAATCAGTTTTCGAAGCCACTTTCCAAAAAAAGTCGGCTTATGCCGATTTACCACTGCGCGATATGAATTGTCATCTTACCCGTTTGTTTCAGGCAATGAGCTATTTAAGAAAGGCGACTATGCCACCGCCGTCAAGCACTATACGGAGGCCATCAAGCGCAATCCGGACGACCCGAAATTGTATAGTAACCGAGCTGCCTGTTATACGAAATTAGCTGCCTTCGATCTAGGTCTGAAAGACTGTGATAAGTGTGTAGAGTTGGATCCCAAGTTTATCAAGGGCTGGATCAGAAAAGGTCATATCCTGCAGGGCATGCAGCAGTCCAGCAAGGCCATCTCTGCATTCCAGAAAGCCCTGGAGGTGGACCCGAACAACTCCGAAGCCCTCCAAGGTTACAGGGCTTGTACCATCGAGAGTGCGAATTTAGACGGAGATCCGGAGAAGATCAGACAGCGCGCCATGGGCGATCCCGAGGTGCAGGCCATCTTAAGAGATCCCGCCATGCGGATGATTCTTGAACAGATGCAGAACGATCCTAGGGCTCTGCAGGATCACCTAAAGAACCCCGACATTGCAGCGAAAATACAAAAATTACTGGAGTCTGGTCTTATCGCTATTCGCTAATTTAAGCTTTTTTAATTATTGTATAGTTCTTTTATTACATCATTTGCAGGTTTACATACCCTTCACCATAGATTTTTTGTATTTAAGTTTTAATTCAATATTAAATTTGTTTCCACGGGTAAAGTGTATTTCTGTGTTTCCTGCTTTGTTAAAAAAAAACATTAAAAGGAACAGAAGAAATTTTTTTACTAATTATTATCTAATTTAGTATACCAGTAGTTAGTTAACAAAAGAAATAAATAAAAAAATCAGTAAGACGGTTTCTCCCTATTCCATTGTATGATTCCCCCTTTTTTTATACCATGGTACAATTACACTTTTAAGATTGACTGCTTTATTCATAATTAAACAATCAATTGTTAAAAAGTTTTGTGGCTAATCGAACCGATTTTGTAAAATGTCTTTAAAAAAAAAAACAGTATTTCACTAGCATTCTTTTATTTGTTTTGTAAATGAGGCTTAGATTGTCCCCTTTTTTTATTCCATGGTACAATTACGCGTGAAACAATCAATTGGTTAAAAAGTTCTGTGGCCAATTGAACCAGTTTTGTAAAATCTCTTTCAAAAAAAAAAAGTATTTCACTAGCATTCTTTTGTTTGTTTTGTAAGTGAGGCTTAGATTGTCCCCTTTTTTTATTCCATGGTACAATTACGCTTTTAAGATTGACTGCTTTATTTGTAATTAAACAACCAATTGTTTAAAAGTTCGGCTAATCAAAAACTCCAACCAGTCAGTTTTCTTGATCGAAAAACCAAGGAACATTCACCGTGTATTTTAAAAAAATGCCAGTCTCTCTCTCGCAAGTTGGATCTTGCATAATATGTTACATTTTTTTAATTTCAACAACACAAAATATATATACAAGCTGATTTAATTGTATGACATTTCACCCAGTTGTTGTGTGTGTGTAATTACAAGATCAATAAGATAGTGTATATGAAGTCTAGGTGAACATCCTTGATGCCTTTTTTAATATAGATAGGTCTATAGATTAACTCGTTAATTTCTTTGCCAGAAAGTGGAGAAAAAGAGAGATCTTAATAATCAAACTGGACACCAAGAATGTATCGCATTTTTGATGTCGGTATAAACGCTCAAATAATATCTACAAGTCCTATATATTAAAAGAATAATAAAGAAACAAATGCCACTTAGCTAATTCATGTAAGAAACAATAAAAAAGTTTAGCCCAAAGGCGAAAACAGTACTGAATCACAAATTGCGGAGCACAAAATTATAATTTCACAAAGCACTTTGTTTAAAGGGCACTGAATACGTACGATAAACAAACTTAAGAAAATACGATCTCGTACGGAGAGGATATTTGAACTTGGACGCCACTGCCGCCCGGTACCCGGTAGTCCGTGTGTTATCTATACCACAGTTTACCGCCTACGGCGGTAAACTGTGTCTACAAGGATTATAGACTTAACAGGATTGCTTATCGGCCACGTATTGTTAGACAAGATCTGACGTCAGCGGTTAAGTTCGGCCGGCATCCTTTTGCGCCAACGGTCGATTCCAAATTGATGCTTGGTCAGATACCACTTCTCTAGGCACGATGTTAATGTACAAATGACACACTACACAAACGCCGGGAAATACACCGCTGGGGCAATGAACCTACGCCGTATGTATCCGCTGACGTCAAAAGCGTGGTGGGGGCCTACGAGTTTGTCTAATGTTGCGCTTATGGGGATAAGCAATCCTGTTTAGTCTATAATCGTTGCTGTGTCTATACCAATGAGGGTCTATACCCACTAGTACTCACCACAAAACGCGCATTGCACGGGCATCACAGACCATGATTTCTAGAAACTACAAAACATACACAGAGAAAGCTAGATACCTTAATCACGGATTCGCCAGTTGAGATTGAGCCATAGACAGTAACAAAAGGATAACAGCCCATAATAGTTAAATTTATGCAATTACTGCGAAAAGTAAATGTTTATTGCACGCGACGTTGGGCAATACGTCGAGTGCAATCTATAGTGTAAAATATAGGTAAAGTTGTTTAACGATAGAAAATCTATTTCAATATTTGACATTCTATTTTTAGTAACATATTTTTTCTGCAAAATTATGTTGGCAATGAATAGACTAATAGATTCCTGTTTGAGTGTATTTTATTGTAATTTACCTAGACGGTAGTAAACAGGTTTATACTGAAAGTTAAAACGAAAACACTTACATATGATAAATCATGTTCTTCGGCTTACATATTAATATTAGTGTCTCTGTCACAATAGTTATGATCCATAGCCATAAAAAAATATAATAAAGCACAACACCAATATTTTAAGACACTATTGTTAAGGGCACGAAGGTGTAAGTGTAAATACCAAAATTGGTGATTGAACAAACTTTTTTGTGTGATTTATACAATTTTTAAATTTCAATATTATTAGGGCGGTTTTCACCCTGCCTTCCCCTGTTTTTTTTGAGTCTGTTTGATTTTCTTGTTAAGGGCACGAATTAAAGTGTAAATACCAAAATTGGTGATGTAACAAACTTTTTTGTGTGATTTGTACAATTTTTAAATTCAATATTATTAGGGCGGTTTTCACCCTGCCTTCCCCTATTTTTTGTGAGTCTATTTGATTTTCTTGTGAAGGGCACGAATTAAAGTGTAAATACCAGAATTGGTGATGTAAAGAACTTTTTTGTGTGATATGTACAATTTTTAAATTTCCATATTATTAGGGCGGTTATCACCCTGCCTTCCCCTATTTTTTTGTGAGTCTATGATTTTCTTGTTAAGGGCTGGAATTAAAATGTAAATACCAAAATTGGTGATGTAACAACAATTTTTAAATTCCAATATTATTAGGGCGGTTTCCACCCTGCCTTTCCCTATTTTTTTGTGAGTTTGTTTGATTTTCTTGTTAAGGGCACGAATTTAAATGTAAATACCAAAATTGGTGATGTAACAAACTTTTTTGTGTGATTTATACAATTTTTAAATTCCAATATAATTAGGGCGGTTTTCACCCTGCCTTCCCCTATTTATTTGTGAGTCTGTTTGATTTTCTTGTTAAGGGCACGAATTAAAGTATAAAAACCAAAATTGGTGATGTAAAGAACTTTTTTGTGTGATTTGTACAATTTTTAAATTTCAATATTATTATGCGGTTATCACCCTGCCTTCCTCTATTTTTTTGTGAGTGTATGATTTTCTTGTTAAGGGCTGGAATTAAAATGTAAATACCAAAATTGGTAATGTAACAAACTTTTTTGTGTGATTTATACAATTTTTAAATTCCAATATAATTAGGGCGGTTTTCACCCTGCCTTCCCCTATTTATTTGTGAGTCTGTTTGATTTTCTTGTTAAGGGCACGAATTAAAGTATAAAAACCAAAATTGGTGATGTAAAGAACTTTTTTGTGTGATTTGTACAATTTTTAAATTTCAATATTATTATGCGGTTATCACCCTGCCTTCCTCTATTTTTTTGTGAGTCTGTATGATTTTCTTGTTAAGGGCTGGAATTAAAATGTAAATACCAAAATTGGTAATGTAACAAACTTTTTTGTGTGATTTATACAATTTTTAAATTCCAATATTATTAGGGCGGTTTCCACCCTGCCTACCCTATTTTTTTGTGAGTCTGTTTGATTTTCTTGTTAAGGGCACGAATTAAAGTGTAAATACCAAAATTGGTGATGTAACAAACTTTTTTGTGTGATTTATACAATTTTTAAATTCCAATATTATTAGGGCGGTTTCCACCCTGCTTTCCCCTATTTTTTTGTGAGTCTGTTTGATTTTCTTGTTAAGGGCACGAATTAAAGTGTAAATACCAAAATTGGTGATGTAAAGAACTTTTTTGAGTGATTTGTACAATTTTTAAATTTCAGTATTATTAGGGCGGTTTTCACCCTGCTTTCCCCTATTTTTTGTGAGTCTTTTTGATTTTCTTGTTAAGGACACGACTTAAAGTGTAAATACCAATATCGGTGATCTTTTTTGTGTGAACTGTAGAATTTTAAATTTTCAATGTTATTAGGCCATACCTTCCTTTGTTTTTTTTTTGTAAATCTGTATGATTTTCTTAATACTCGCACTAATTCAAGTCTGAATACTAAATTATTCGGTGAGGTAGCAAACATTTTTGAGTATTCTGTGGTATTTTAAAATTTCACTGTTATTAGGGTCATTTTCACCCTACCGTTCCCTTTTTTTGTAAGCGTATGATTTTATTATCATCATCTACATTTTATTATTACCCAGATATTAAATTTATAATATGAAAAAGATATTATTTTCTTTTAGTACTGTTACTGGTCAACAGTAAAAAGTTGATTTCTGATTATGATTATGATGCTATCTTCAGCCACGTCTAAAACGGAAATACTTATACAGGACACTAGTCCTAGACATCATCTAAAAAGCTGTTAGAATTCAGATATCTGCATCTGCTCCCACTTGAACTAAACAAAGACCAGTTTGTTTCTGAACACTTAATAGAGGCTATCATAAATAAAGCGATCTGTTTTATATTAACTGTCTCATCCCATTAAAGGTCACTGAACAAAACAAAACACACAACTTATTCGTATATATTTATTAAAGATATTTTAAAATTTATATAAAACATCCAATAAAACAAAAAAATAAAGGAGGAATTAAAATATTAATATTGCAACTTACAGCTAACATAAGCAAGACAATGGCAACATACACGAATCACTAATCCAATCATAATTTTTGGACACATATACATGGTGCAGATAGAAACGTCAGGCATCTATCCGTTTACACTTAGATATATTTAAATATAACAAATAAATTGCAAGTAGAAAAACTATTTAAAAATAAAGTCAATTAATAATACACTATTTACAAGAAAGATTGTAAAGCAACATTATTTGTCAGAAAATTTTATATTTGAATAAGGTAAATGCACCAGTGTTTGACTGTGTCCCACTAATTGACACGTTGGATTATTTTGATTTAAAATAAGTAGGTATCTTTAAAGGCAAACAGTTGATCCCAGTTAACAACAATAATCTTTGGTACATCTGACAACCCTGCAAAAATTTTGCCATTAGTCATGTGATCAGAACATGCGTTGAAACGAGTCCAAAATGGTGGTGTTTTGTGGTGCCGGTTACTAACGTAAATTGGTAAGGCAAGTATTGGTCAGTATAGGTCCAATATTGGAAAAAGATTTGGGAAAAATAACAAAAAAGGTAATCCAAAACCGCTTTAAAGTCTGTGGGTTGTCGCCATTTAACGTGGACAATGTGAAGTTTCCAAAAATTTTTGAAAAACCCGAATACTGAACATTTCGTGAGAATAGAAGAATCTTTAACGGCTATGGAGAAATTTATACCACAAGAAAAATTAAAAACATTTGGAGCAGCTTTTAATCAGAAATGGACTGGAAGTGTCGAGGATTCTTCGTTATTTATGGTATGGAGTTCTATGAAAAAACGTAAAGAAGTAAACAAAAATGCGGAAGTAAAAACTTCAGATACAAGTTCAAAATCCACAGCCACAAGAATTTGATGGGGAAATTCAGCCACAAGAACTTGATCCGCAACCAAGTTGTGCTGGCATACTCAATATGCAAGAAGTGAAATTGGGTCGAGTTTTTGAAAATACAAAAACTCCACCCCAAATAATAATTCATTCTGTAAAGATTTTGCAATCATTTGCAAAATCTTTACCGTCACCTTTAAAAGAGCAAGGTCCAACTCCATTTAAAAAGGCATTGTTTTGGCCAGATGAGAAGAAAAAAGGTAACGAAATAAAGAAGGAAAGAGTTCCGTCGGCGGATCAGAAGTTATCTGAACTTAGGCAAGAATATCACATTAAAAAAGAGACTGAAAAAAAGAAGAAAGGAAGAAAAACTCAGAAGGTCAGCAAAACGTAAAAGAAAGAAAGAGTTAAAAAATGCAAATGGAATAAAAATAAAAAGAAAGAAGAAACTTTAGATAATTTGATACCTGAAGCTTCATCTGAGGAAGAATGGGTTGACAGTGGAGACAGCATTGACGAAGAATTAGACAGAAGCGATCAAGAATATGAAGGAAATGATGTTGAGACCTTCACAATACCAGAATTAACATTTAAGGACATACAAGTAGGAGATTACGTTCTAGTGCAATTTTTAGGGGCAGAAGCAAAACTTTTTCTTACAGATACATTTGTATAGTAAGAAGTATTGATTCAGAAAACGATATTGAAGTAGTGTCTCTTAAATCTTTAAACGAAAAATGTGCTTTTAAACTAATTGAACGCGATGTTTCTAGTATAAGTTTTGATGACATTATAACAAAATTATCTGAACCCGAGCTGCAATGTTTTCTCACAGGAAATAGACGTTTTTGAGGCTTAGGTAAATAAAATTGTTACATTTTCACGTGTGTCAGTTACTGGTATGTCAATTACTGACACGATGAAGAATTTAACTGTCAATTATTGGCCATAGCCATAACAGTTTTTTTAAAATAATTTGAAAAAAAAGCCGGTGCGCTTTCAAACAATCGCAGTAGGTGGGTCTAATGTACAAATCTACAAATTTTGTGACAAAAAAATAAAAATGCCAAGAAAATTAAATATTTTTTTTTTTCATTTTTCCAGCTAATACTGTGAATCACTGGTGCGTTTACCTTATAGCCCTATAGTCCGGAACGTTTCATTCGACAGTCCGATTTCGGAATATGTCGAATGAAATGTTTCTGTTGCTTACACAACCGGCGGAAATAAATTAATTGCTCCCATAAAAATACTTTATCAACAACAACTGCTTTGGACGAACACGTAAAGACACACTTCATGTATATATATATATATATATATATATATATATATATATATATATATATATATATATATATATATATATATATATATATATATATATATATATATATATATATATATATATATATATATATATATATATATATATATATATATATATATATATATATATATATATATATATATATATATATATATATATATATATATATATATATATACACAAAATTATGTATATCATATATCTTATAAAACATACCCTCTAGTCATATAATATATTTTATATCGTGTGAAGAAATTAACTGCTACTTGAACTTTACAGAATTTGAACGGCTATTGTATAAAATTTGAGCAATTAACTTGCGACACTCTATACGTTGTTGTGAACGGCGTATGAAGGTAAATCAGTTGTCCCCAAAGGCACAGCACACAAAAAGTGTAAACATGCAGGCACCGGATACATTAGGAAAAACTATTACAGCTTTTACACTTGTTAAAATTAACGTTCGCTGCGGACAAATTTACTGATTTGTGAATAAATAAGTATTATTTTTATTTCAAAAAAGTTCTCAAATCCAAAAAAATATTTTTGTCAAAGTTTATATTTTTGTGCAAATCAATTTTCCCTTGATTTTCTGAAGTACCGACACGGCCATGTGACGTGTCGAGATGCACTCCCTAGCGCGAAAGCTGGCGACGCTCTTGAGCTTCCATCGCAGGGATAAAATCTATCGCTCAGTTTTTCTTAGCGTCAAAGCTTAATAGTTTTCCCTAAAAGAATTCTGAGGCACATTAAATTGTAGGCAATTTTCTCGGACAACCGCATTTTGCTACCAAATGAGATCCTCAAAGTCAATCTGTGGGTTGCTGTCAAGTAAATATTTTTTACTAGGCAATAATAATTATAATCAGATAAATAAAAGCCAGCACCCGCTACGCCCATGGCTGTTCACTTTGGGTTTTCGAAGAGGCCGCGTTCGTGTGACGTCACACTAACGCGGTCGTAATAACAGTGCTAAATATGGTTGCCGGATGACACGAATTTGCCCCTTATTTGACACACGTTTATAAGTGCTACATTTTTAAAAAAAGGGTAGAATTAATTTTATTTGACACACAAATGTTTAAGAAATTTCAGCTGTTTAAACGTAGCCTTTATAAACACCATATGCGTTAAGGGGCTTAGGGCACAGGTCTCATTCGGTGCTATACACTGAAAATATTTGGCAGCATCAATCGAGTTCTAATTTAGCAAAAGACAAACCTTTCAAAGTGAGCAATAACGACTACAGTTACAGAGATCATATTTAATTACCTATACTTAAAACTTTATTTGTAATATTTCCTGTATACCTACTTAGAGCCTATAATGCACCGAGCTAGAGCCAGAATACAGTTATAAAACGTATGTACCTGCGCGACGAGTTCATTTTCCCAAGATGTGTGCTCTTTTCTCACATTCATTTGCACAACCTGTTTCAAACGCTTCATCAACATGCATGTGATTCTAAATTACGCAATTATTTACACATTTAATTTAGAATGGCAAGCGCTTTGTATCATCGCCGGGCGAATTTATGACCTGCCTTATCGCTACACAGAAGCCAAACATTCAAAGCAGCAGTATGGAAACACTGAATTACATTCAGCACTCACGAACAACTTCATTAGTGTATCGGGAAAAAGTGGAAATAAATATGCTGATATGAAACAGGATATTTGTACATATTAATATTGTCGATGGAAGATTTCCATCATGTAAACAAATTTTTCTCAATATGCGCTGAATCCAAGTAGTTTAAATGTACGTATACGATACGTTTTAAATACTCTCTATGTACGTGATAATTAATAAGTTGGAAAAACGGTTTCTGGTAAAAGACTATAGCTCATATCGAGAAAAGTTAAATGTTGTAGATATTAAAAAAATATATCAAAATGCTTCTTATAATAATTTTCGATATTATTCTCTAGAACTTAGAACTTAACTAGGGTCAATGCGCTAGTTCGCGACCGTATGCTAATTCTCGACCACTTTAGCTTTTAAATGCAAATAATAAGAAAGTCAATCATATTTGGCCCTCAAACCGATTGAATGAAGTTTCGGCGACTTTGCCCGATCGTAAACAGGCGGGAAACTTCACATGAGATATAAGCCTCGCCCCTCAAAAAATCAGTTAACAAGTGACTGTCACGGTAGTAGCATCATTTCTGCGTTATGTGCAAAAGTAATTTTTAAGTAGTAGTTTTTAAGTAATCCAAGGAAAGAAAATAACAAGTAAAAGTTCATTAATCTAACCAAATTAATGTGTTTTTGTTTTAGGTACTTTAGGGGGGTCTAATAATGAATTTTTAAAGAAAAAAATTGGAAAAAATGCATGTTTTTATTAAATATTTAGTGCTCGCGAACTAGGTTTTAAAATTGTGCTCTTTTTAGTTCTCGACCATGTGGTCGAGAATTGAAGTTTGACGACCATTATATTTTCCTCAATTTGACATTTTAAAAAGTTGTTATGTATTTTCATTTATCAAAATATAATCACAAAATATGTATTTTTCTAATTTTTAGTTTGCGACCACTTTTTTCCATTTATTAAATATGTAAAACTTTTAGTAACATTGTTGGTCGAGAATTAATTTAACCCTACTTAGTTCTCGACCAGTGTATAGCATTTCTGAAGCACAATACCTACCTTTAGGTAACTGGATGGTTGTTTTTTTCAGTGGCGCCTATTAAAAGAAAATCTGCAGGAAAAACAATCAAAAAAAAGGACCAAAAAAAGAAAAATGCTTCAATACTCGGAGCAGGACTTAAAAAATGCTCTTGCAGACATAAGGGAAAATGGAACTAAAATATGAGAGGCCAGCAGGAAGTTCATGGTTCCAAAAACTACTTTAATTGATAGATTACGTAAAAAAACCTTCTCCAATCTTCACCGAAGAAGGAGAAAAGCAAATTACAGAATGGGTTATAGATCTAGCAAAATGTAGTTTTCCTGTACAAAAAGATATGCTCCTTGAAACTGTTGCGAAAATATCAAAAGAAAGCGGTAAAGAACTTTTCAAAACTAACGCGCCTGTCCAGTCCTGGTATCTGGGACTTTTAAGAAGAATTACAGAAATTTCGGTTAGAGAAGCAGAAAGTATTAACAAAGCTAGGGAGGTAGTAAGTGAATTTACCATTCGAAAATGGTTTTCGGAATTAGAAGAATTTAAAAATAATAACTTAACTGTTATCTTCAAGGATCCATGGAGGATTTTTAATTGCGACGAATCGGGGTTTTGCCTATGCCCAAAATCTGGAAAAGTCTTGGGACGCAGAGGTTACAAAAAATTATACAGCATCAAACTTGGAAATGAAAAAGAGAACATTACAGTTCTTATGATGTTCAATGCCGCTGGAAAAATATCTCCGCCATTAGTTTTATTTCCATATGTCAGATCTCCAAGTCAGTAGTGGAAAATATGCCAATTGGTTGGGTCTTAGGCAAATCGGAAAATGGATGGATGACATCAGATGTGTTTTTTGAGTATATTGTGAACGATTTTAACAAATGTGCAATTGAAAACAATATTCCTAGGTCATTTTTATTCCTAGGCCATTTGCTTATTTTTATTGATGAGCACAAATCACACATGACCTTGGCGTTAAGTAAGTGGTGCGGTCAAAACCAAGCTGTTTTATATGCCTACCGCCCAACACAACCCATATTATGCAACCTGCCGATGTCTTCAGACCTATGAAATCCGATTGGAAAAAAACCGTTCAAGACTGGTTCGTGAAAATATTAACTCTTCTGTGACTAAAGTAAATTTAATGATGTGTTATCCAGAACAGAAGCCTTCGAGGAAAACATTAAAAATGGTTTCAGAAAATCTGGTTTATTTCCATTAGATCCAAATGCTCTAGACTACACAAAATGTGTAAAGGATATTGCAGAAAATCTTAGGACTTCAACAACGAAACAGAGACGATCAAGTGAAAGTGCTATTTCCGAAAGAGGCATAAGATCAGCCAAAAAAGTTATTCTAGCAATCCAGGAAAACTTGAATTCATATGGTATAAATACAGACGTGATTTTAAATGAAATTAATTGCCTAGAGGAGACCATTGAAAAATCATCACCATCTAAACGAGGAAGCATTACTACTTCAATGGATGGGTTACCAGGAATAAGTTTAGGTTCTACCTTTACATCAACTAATCAGAATCACTAATCGCAAACCGATAGAGACCTACATATTAATCCCAATAATAATGACAATGAGTTAGAAATCATTACCATTACTGATGGTAATACCTCTAAGAGTGACCTTAATGTTAACAATAATTGTATATTTGAAAAAGACAATAATCCAAGCGCCATTGCTAAAACTGATATTACTGAAATAAATTCCAAATCTGAAGACATTGATTCACGTGAGATAAGCAGTAATCCAATTAATCCAGTTACAGCTTCTGATGTTGTTAAAATGAATTCTCTATCTGAAGACTATGGCTCCAAAAGTGATGCAGTTCTTAACGAAGATGTTTACCTGAATCCTATAGCCACTCAGGATTGCAAAGGCTACGAAAGTCTCCAAACGATAAAAATTCTAGAACCAGTTACTAATAGAATACCTAGCTCCAAAATTAAGCAAAGCATTTGACAATCATTTAATTTACCCCGATCCAATAAAACGTAGTCGCAACACAAACAGACAAAAAAATGCCCTAAAAACTTCCAGTGCTATTTAATTATTATTTTCTATTCGCACTCGGCTATTGGGGTGGGGTCTAAGGGCAGCTCCTCCGGCGACGGGGTCTGATCCAAACGGGTCAACGCGAACTCCTTCGATTTGTCTAAAGGGCCCAAGAGTAGTTCCATGTTCATCGTAGTGTCCGTTCTAAGGGTTACATTGGACAGTATCTGCTCGTCGACGATCCCTAGGCTGTGTAGAGTAGAGTCAAGTTAGGACTTTGCAAGCCCGAGTCTTTGGCGTTTTTACTGGCAGCAACGTCCAAAACGAGTCCCCTGGGAGATGTCCCCTGTATCTGTGGGAAAGACCAAGAGACATTCAATGCCTTCTCATCTAAAATCCCTAGGCTGGTGTCCTTGGAACTGGGCAATTCGAATTTTCTACCGCCGAATTCCTCTACGTTACCGTCGCACTCTTGCAAACTTGGTGCCGCGTTTGCATGTTAGCAAAGACCATGTTATCGACCATCTGATCCAGAGTTAGAATGCCGGGCGACTCCTTGCATTCCAAGGAATCCCTTTTGCTGCTGTCGTCGTCATAGTTGGTGTTTCGATCAACCCCCCACACCACTCAGGCGCAGTTTCTACAATAAGGCCTCGGCGTGCCGGTGTTGACTGGCTATATTTATAAGGACGACAACGATGGACTGTTGATGTTTATGGAGCTGAGGCGACGAGGTCGGCTTGTCTGTCGCATCTGGTAAGTTTTCTAAGGATGGAGGCGTCTATTTTTTGTTCGTGGAGAGTTGCGCTATCATCCTATAGAACAGTTGTGTCGATTCTTTTTATTTCAAGGGTCAGAAAATTAATTTGAAAAACGCATTTTTTTTACATATTTTTTTTAAATCACTCCCATTTTTTATGTGGTGGAAATGGAAGCTACGGGAATCAATTACTGGCATTTTTTCACGAATTTAAAAAAAACATAACTTAAACATAAAAGAATTATAAAAGGTTTCAAGTTTGCATCCTGGTCGATGTAAAAGTGTACTTTCACGATCCTGAACTGATCCCTATTAGTTCTTTTTACAAACTTTTTTGCACTTCTTCCGAAAATGTTCGTTAAGTGCCTAAAAAATAACATGGATTACGATGAACATCCTCGATCTTATTTGTATTTGTAGTTATACAGCAAACGCCCTAGTGTTTATAACCAGATACAAGCACATAACCCAATAAAAATTGGGACAAAGTATTGCACAGTTCCGAAGGATAGATTTCCTCGTTTATTAAAGGACTTGTTAAAGGCTATTGAGCCTAACTCAGCAAATAATATTAAATCGGGTTTTAATCAGGCATCGTTCCACTTAATAGAGATAGAGTTTTAGAACGCATCCCGCAGCAATCTTTTAATGAGATATATGATGAGAACATAGCCGAAGGATTTAATAACTGTTGTAAACCTTCTCAGAATAATGAGGTATGGTGACAGTCAAACTGAAAGGAGACAACGCCGTAAAATTCAAGTTCCTGCTGACAAAAGTGTTAAAGGTGCAGATTTTGAAAGCTCGTCTCCGGAAGAATCGTCGGAAAAGGAAAATGAAGCAGAAAATGCCGATTCTGGTAGTCATGTCTCAGATATAGATTCAGACCAAGAACTGAATTTGCCTCTTAGTAATATCAAAGAAATAATGGAAACTGCTCAAGAAAGTGCAGATTTTGAAAGCTCGTCTGAACAAGAATTATCCGGAAAGGAAAATGAAGCAGATATAGATCCAGAAGAAAAAATTAATACTCCATTATCAACGTCAAACGACGAGCCTGCTACAAATGAATTATAAGTCTGCTTTGAGGGTAAACTGTTTCGTCATGTGTCTCCCATTTCACCTGATTTTATACAAAAAGGAATTTGGCTCTTGGTGTGTTTTCCAACAAAATATCGGAATATGTATAAAAATAATTTTTTTATTGGACAAGTTACAAATATTGAAGAAAATTATATGGAAGCCACATTTCTAAGGAGTCGTAACACCAAACAGTTTACGGGATTTATTTATGGATTTCCAGATGTTCCAGATATTTCCAGCTTTAATTCCAGTTGGAGAGATTTTTTCAGTTCAAAATGTTTATATACACCTTCGAGTGTGACGAATAGCAAATTTCACTGAAATAAACCACTGTTTCTACTCACCCCACATTAAGGGCGAATAGAAAATAGGCACTTTTTTTATTTTTCGAAAAAATTATTTTTTCTTTATACAGCTATTGGCTTATTTGATTCTAGGAAAAGTGACACACATTTCGATGTATTACTTTATGAACTTTTTTTTAAACTTCTCAAAACAACCAACAAAGTTGAAAATGTTTCTATTGACCCCATTTTACGGTATTTAATAACTAAAAACAAACTAAATTTGTCAATTAGTAAACCTCAATAATAGTCCAAGCATTCTGATACTGCCTAATCTTCAGTGTCTCGGCCTCCAGATCACCTACAAAAATCCTTTTGTACTTAATTTGGGGTAGCTGGACGAGATAGACATGAGTATCATACTTATGTGCTTTAGAATACCTACTATTTAATTATTTTATCCATTTTTTAATTTTTTTCGACACTAATTATTATTTTCTATTCCCGTAATATTTTTCATGAGATGAGATGTAAATGATCGTACTCGAAAATTGAATAAAAACAGCAATTTATTAGTACATGTACATTATGCATTATGTACAAAATCATTATTATAAAAAAATTATAATAATGATTTTGTACATAATAACAGATATTTGCATAATAAAACAATTGTTTATGATTAAAACCCTTTAAATATATATTAACACATTCTCCTTTTCGTTGGATTATCTTCTGATTCACTATCTTCTTCTTCTTCTTCATCCCCATTTTCACGAAAATGTGGATGAAGAAGAAGAAGAAGTGGGGTGGGGGTTGAATCGAAACACCAACTATGACGACGACAGCAGCAAAAGGGATTCCTTGGAATTCGAGGGGTCGCCCGGCATCCTAATTCTGGATTAGATGGTCGATGACATGGTCTTTGCTAACATGCAAACCCGGCACCAAGCTTGCAAGAGTGCGACGGTAACGTAGAGGAATCCAGCGGTAGAAAATCCGAATTGCCCAGTCCCAAGGACACCAGCCTAGGGATTTTAGATGAGAAGGCATTGAATGTATCTTTGCCTTTCCCACATATACAGGGGACATCTCCCAGGGGACTCGTTTTGGACGTTCCTGCCACTAAAAACGCCAAAGACTCGGGCTTGCAAAGTCCTAACTTGAACAGCACTGACGCTACTTAGGGATCATCGACGACCAGATACTGTCCAATCTAACCCTTAGAACGGACACTACGATGAACATGGAACTACTCTTGGACCCTTTGGACAAATCCAAGAAGTTCGCGTTGACGCGTTTGGATCAGACCCCGTCGCCGGAGGAGCTGCCCTTAGATTCCACCCAAATAGCCTAGTCCCATTCCAAAACTGACTCTTGCAAGCCCAAAACGACTAGTAGTAGTTTCTTTATTATGTACAACGCCCTCGTTTAACTTTTCTCGATGGAACTATAGTTTTTTTAGTTACCGAGTATTTACAAAAAAAAACGATTTTTCAACTTTGCGAATTTTTTAGGTTAAGTTCGCCATTCAGGCGCGAGTTGAAAGAAATATAAACTCATTTAAATTTTATTTCCTATACGATCATATTTTTTTTATCCAGATAGGAATTTCTGCTAATTTAACAAATCCAAGCATTCTGTCACGGGCTAAGTGACAGAATGCTTGGACTATTATTGAGGTTTACTAATTGACAAATTTAGTTTGCTTTTAGTTGCTCCCTTTTTCGTTTTAAAAATTGACACAGGTTGGCCGCCACAAATGAGAAAGAATGTGTAACTTTAACATGGGCATGCGATGTTAGAGTACATTTTGGGTATTTAAAAAACCAACAAGGAAACATCTCACAATTATATTGAAGGTTAAATATATTTTTGCATGATTTGGGGTTCCTAGCTTAGTTCAAACGAGCCATGGTCCGCAGTTTATAGGTGAATTTCAGAAATACGAAAAGTGAGTTTTATATACACTTATGCGAGATTCTCTCAAGAGATTTCCAAGTGAGTTGTAAGTACCTAGTTCTGTTTATAATGTTTCAGATATTATTGCTGTCTAACTATAAAATGTATCTATTAATAACATCTATAGTGTAGAAGCTGACGAGGAAGAAGTCATAACAGAAGAATCAGATGAAGCCAGGAGATTGCATTGAATATACACTAAGGTTTAGAAATATACGCTAAAAAGAGGAAAGATAACGATACAATGATATTTTTTAACCAATAAATTATTTCGGATACCGTGCACATACTATGGATGTAATAAAATACAAAGCCTCATATTATAAATCCACAACGCATGTAGTAAAGGTACTTTTTGGTCTACTTTATTTATTTGGAGTTATTCTCTGATTTTTCCGAAAAAAGAATAGTGAAGGTTTCTATATACAGTATAATCCGGATATAACGACACTTAGTCGTTACAGATGACGCACAAAACGGACGATTACATTTACTTCACCAGCTTCTAAACGGTGTATTACACTTTTCATTCTCGTCGCTAAAAACGGTTAGTCGTTATAAGCGAAGTCGTTATATCTGAATTCTACTGTATGAGACGTATGTGAGTTGAGATTTTATGTTGTAGTAATGTTGGATACATGTAATAATCGTACAAAAAAGGGGTTTAACAACTTGACTACAAATCACAGTTCAACTAATCAAGCGAGTCTTGGTACCGGTTACCGACCAACCATACAAATATATCTCCACGTGAGTGAGCATTGACATTTTAAGTATTTGATATTTTTAACGAAAAATGTGTAAATAAAAAATAAATAAAAAAAACGATTCATCTGTTCATTAAGGAGTTATTGAGTGACAACACAATGATATACAGAATGGTACCTATAACTAAAAAATAAGCAAGTATCACCGACAACACATCCTTCATTTTCCATGACAAAACCAAGAGAGATGTCGATGAACTTTCATCTACATATGATGTATCTGCAAGATTCATCGACGGCCCCTTACCCATTCGTTTCCAAAATAATGTTTTCAATTTTAAAATAAATTTGTTAAAAGCTTTTACAAGCACCATTTTAAGTTTCATTCCTTTACGTTCATATCAGATTTTACAGGTGTCACTCAAATATATATTTATTTTTTGCAAGAAATTAAGCGACCATTTACCTCAAACTTGGAGAATGCCTGAAAACATTCCCACTTCCCCCTATAACAAAAATTGACTTATAAGGTGTAGTAGCCGTGCGTTAAAAATGAAAATACTACAACAAGTAGGCCACAAAACAAAACAACTGCTGTTTGTTTGCTGTCAGTGACACTTGATATAACCTATAATTCTGTTGCTTTTGCAGGTGTTGTTCAATTTTTGTATTCGTGCTGTGATTTATAAGGTTTGTACTCATTCAACAAGTTCTATTACATAATGGAACTCTTACCAGTGTGAAGATACTTGTAAGGATTGCTAAAAACCATAGGTATAAAAATATGTAGTAGTCTCATGCGGTCAATAGGACTTGTTTGAAGAGCAATCGTAACATATTGTGTTATATACTTTAAAGGCTTCCTATTGAGGTGGCTACAGCAGAATTTGAACATTCATTGAATTGATATATTAAATACCCGCAGCTTCAGAAGCTTTAACGCCGATACGAAAGTTACCGAAACAGAACGCCAAGTTAGTTGAGATGCGCACATCCGTTTGGTAAGTACACCATTATTATTTAATTAAATCAGTTCTAGGTATATTCTGGTTGCATTTTTATATTTGCTTCTGATAAATCAGTGTTTCCATACAATTTGCTTATCGCTTCCTGCAAGTGACCGATATTTAAAAACAAATTAAAAGCCTGCCGTTATACAACGGAAGGATATCAAAGGACTAATTTCTGAATTTTGTCTCGCGTGGATACACACAATTTTCAATATAAAGCAAACTTGTGAAAATCGTTTGGCGACACATTTTTGGTCTTTAACATTCAACGGGAACATCACAATAGCCGACATAACTCGCACTGGTCTTATTTTAGGTAAAAAATAACATTATAAAATATACAACAATCAACAAAGGATTATGATATTACATCTGACAAATGAAACGTAATATTGCACAAGTTTTATCATAAACTCAATAAAAAAGGCAAAAATTGATAACTAGGCACCAATGCTTATCGATAGACCTCGAAATGCGTTTTTAAAAATTTGTAAAATTCGTCAAGGGAGGCTGGAAAGAAGAGAAACTTGGTCCCGCACCATTCTAACTTAGTACAATTCAATCAAGCTAAGAAATAATTATGCAGAAAAAATCGATCCAGCCATTAATTTTTTATGAAAACGTATAAAGAGCATTTACATGGCCCAAGCAAATATAACTTTAAATAGGAAAGATTTAACAGAGGTAAAATAAAACGTTTGCTTACATAATATACTCTCTTAATATAAAAAAAACTATCACTTAGAATTACATAAATATCGAATTTATTAATTTTGGTTTACAAAATTAAGACAAGTCCCTGCAATATTTATCAATATCTATTCACTTTAAACCGTTTACACTTTAATATGAGCGGATGATTTTTCTCGTACCTACTTATAAAAAATGTAACAGTAAGTATGGCTTTAATGCAAAAAAAACTTTCCTAGTAAAAAGTATAAGGCACTCCATGACATCCTGCCTTAAAAAAACCTAGCAGAGATCAAGCATGGCGTGACATTCGTTAAGACAATGGTGTCACGGAAACAGTTGATTGAAACAATAGAACAGGGAGGTGTCTTGATAATTTAAAATCCATGCAATGAATATATATATATTTTGATACGTCTCTAAAGCGCCCTTCCGCCCCGAATCAGATATTTTAACGGCATACTATGTCCAAATCCGAACTTACAATAAAAGATCCATAATAAAGCTCTCCAACAAAATTAAAAGTATCCTACCTAGTTGTACAAAAAATAATGTTATATCTATAATTTTAAATATATACTTTTTAAAACAACTATCAAATTAACGCTTTCCTCGACCTACCTAATAAAAAAAAATACGCACTGGGAAGCCTGCACAGACATCTCGACAGGCATTTTACGTCAAGTAAAATTACGGGGAAAATCATATATATACATATTTATGTTGAAAAATCCCAGATTTGAAAACTTCATAAAAACAAAAAACGAAACTTACAAGTTAAAAAAAACTTACATCGTGCAGATTACGACACGGAACTGATGGCGTTGTGTGGGGCGCCCATCTGCGTCAGAACTTTATCGAGCCATTGCAGCGGCCCGTGCAGGTGCACCTCTATCCAACAGGGGGTGCTGGTGACGTCTTGCCGATGATACTCGGCGCCCCATCCCTTGACGAAGCTCATCCGTATGGTGCACATTTTTGTGAGTTCATAAACGGCCTCGAAGCCGTGATTGACGCACTGAGACAGTAACTGCGCAAACTCCGCATTGTTGAAGATCCTTAGGGAGCAGCCGGCCGGTATCTTACAGACGGTGGACGGATGGAAGCCGTGGTGGTGGTTGCAGTTGCGGGACTGTACGAAAATCGCAGAATCGGAAAGGCACTCTGCGTAAACCTCCCCGTTCACGTAGT